>NKZH01001826.1:0-20767 GCA_002370695.1 Metschnikowia matae var. maris | reverse complement strand
TACTTAGTATTAATTGTAATGTTGAAGCTAAGGAACCTCTGATTTTTGGTTGCTTATTTGCACATGTTAGTGTACTTGAGACTGTACCTAGTGATTGATTGTTAAAAGATGAATGTGAATCAGAACTGACGCGCAAATGAGGAAATAGATCACGTGTCCAGGTACTGCGGCTCGCAGACATCTACAGAATTAACCTTTGACTGAGCACTTCACTCAAACCATTTAGCCTTTCAGTAGTGTCTCCCTACAATGTTGTACACCTATTGAATCTGCCTTGGACAGGATCATTATGTCTCATGTATCTTTTCCACTCCATAATTTTTCATGAAGTCTTATAGCTGGAGGCAAAAGGCTTTCTTAACTGGAAACATTTTATTGACCTTGATAAAAATACTATCTAGATGTTCACGACAGGGCTCATAATCTAGCTAAGAAGGACCCACGCTTTCGTTGCAAAAAAGCGCACCATTCGTGCAGTCCAAATTTTTGCAACCAAAAAAGCTCATCTTCATTAAACATCAGTACCTCACTGCACCTCGCTAAAAAAAAAAAACACTAGACATGTAAGTCCTAGTCTGCATGAGTCAACGATACCTTTAGTCTTATAACTTATACATTATTGGTATATACTCTGACTGTTATAAAATACGCCCTTTGGAAGTACCAGTTTCTCCTATACCTTTGGGCTTTTCATGCTTTTCACTCACTCACACACCATACTGAAAGCTGTGGTTTCTTGAAGTCGGTATCGACGGGAATGAATGGGAAATCTGGTGGTACATAAAGTAACCTAGTCAATTGCCCAGTGAATGGGCCATGCTGTGAGAGTCGACTCATAGCCATTGTGATCACTCCACACCTTTAATTGTGGTTTAGTTTGATGGTGATTTCTATGAATTCACCATGTCGTGAATTATTTGTAGATCTAGTATGAGGTTGCTGATTACGTCGCGTTACTGTTGCACTGAGAATTTTTATGAGCCAACGAGCGCATATGCACTACTATAGGGTATGAACACTTCAAACCAGGTCCTTAGAAAATATCAGTACCTCTACACTAAGTAATATTAGTTGTTAGATGCGCCATAGGCAGGGCCCTGCCAAAATATGGTGGATCTAACATTTATTATATTCTATTGTATGAGGGGAAGTTTTTACCTGTTGTTTGAATAATACAGCCAAACATCCTTTTTGTGTAGCAGTTCTTGTTAAATATAGAGTCTAAGCAAGAATAAAAAAATTCCTGTCATTTAATTTGTCTTAAAAATTATTCTGGCTTGATAGATGGTGCCACTGCCGCTGCCTTTGCTCATATGTCTGCATGAGTCTAAGAGAATCCAGAATAAACACCGCAAATTTTATTTTTATTACCCAAAAACTAGTTTCAGTTCCAAAAACGTTTATACGTACACTTTAAAACAACTGAAACTACTTCTTTTTCTTGACTATATTGTTCTAGCTCAAACGAAACGTGATATTCCTAATCAACACATTCAATATCCACAAAGTTATTCAAAGAAATTTGGATTTGGCTAACATTGTATGCGATTTGATAAGCTATCTGTATCTGTAACCTTGTAGTTCCAGCACATTAATCTTCGTAACTTGTACCTGCTGAGCGTAGTTATTTGAGCAATTATGATAAAGTGCTGGCTTGTCTTTGGACTTTATGATTTAATGATGTGATTAATATGTTCTCTGGATAAGTTCGAGCATTTAAAATTCTGAAACATGTTCTAGTAATTGTTACTTTTGTGATATAACACAATTTGAACCTGTGTAGATCCTTTAACGCCAGATCAGCAACAAGAGTTGCTGTAACGGGAGTTCCATTGATTAACCAGCGTGAGACATCCAGAGTATGTATCTTACTGTAGGATACTGATCTCATAGTCTCATCAAGATATGTAAACACTTCAGAGGAACTATTTACTTCAGGAGTATATGGAGTAGAGGTGCTTGTGTTCATTGAAGTATTATCCATACGAGGTTTTTTGGTGGGTCTGGGGTTGGGAGACATCTTGGTATGTCCTTCCTCAGCTGATATATATTCTGGATACTCTTATAGAATAGCGGGAGTTTGTTCTTTTATATTGGGGTGAGCATTCAGACGACCATAGTCACGTGAGCGGCTGCGGTCTCAGGGAAATGGGGAGCCCTGGCTCCTATTTCTCAACAATATTAGGCCATCCTCCAGATCTAGGATTTCAGGATATGGAATTCCAATGAAAGTTGGTGTGAAGCATTACGCTATTTGGTTCGAAAGGATGTGCTAAGGGGTACGAAACTTTGTGAATTAGTGATTTGTTTAATTTTGCTAGTGTGGTCCGAAACATTCTGTCTTCTTGGTCCAAAACATTCTGTCGCGTAGTTCTGAATCGTTTTGTCGCGCTGGTCTGAATCGTTTCGAATAACACTGTACTATGAATGATGTCACAGGACACATAAATATGTTTGAAGAGCGCACGGTTTGGCTGCAAAAAAGCGCACCATTTCTGCAGTCCATTTTTGCAACCAAACAAGACTGATCCTCATTAGACATCGTAATTCAAAGCATCTCGCTAAGAATACATTAGACATGTTAGTCCTTGTCCTTGTAAGTCAAGGATACTTTTAGTTCTTTAATTTATACATTATTGGTATCTACTCTGACTGTTTTAAAACACGCTCTTAGGGTAGCAGCAGTTTCTCCGATGAAATTGGTGTTTTTATGCCTTTCACTTGAATACCCTACGAAAAGTTATGGACTATCCAATTTGGTATCGGCGAGAATAAATGAAAAAAACTTGTGGCCCATAAAGGATCTTGATTAAATGCCGGGTAGATGGGCTATACTGTAAGAGACGACTCATAACCGTTCGGAACACTCTACACCTTTACTTGAGGCTTAGCCTGATTCGATGTGCTGTCATAACACAATAAATTCAAAAAGCCCTACTATCCTTGAAAATATTTTTCTGCAAATTCGCCATGTCCTGTATTATTATTAGATCTAGTATGAGGTTCCTGATTATGTCATGCTACTATTAGACTAACAATTTCCATCAGCGAGCGCGCGCATATGCCCTACCATAGGTAGCGAAGAAATCAATGCAAGCTTTTTATATTGGTGGGTCTGGTATCAGGTGATATCTTGGGGTTGATATATATTTGTGGTAGTGTTTTAAAATAGCCGGAGCTTGTCCATTTGTAATGGTGTGGCCGTCACATGACCAAAGTCACGTGAGTAGCCGTGCTGCTAAAGTGACGGCGAGGCCTGGAAGCGAGAAGTGCTGTTTTCTCAACGTAGGGTAACACGCCACAATATGACTGTATATTCGGACACTTTGATAGTGTGAGTTTCTTAAAATTTTGTTCAGTAACTTTTCCACTAAACTTTTTCACTAACGATTTGAGAAGCCCGTTGTATGAGTACTTCATGCCGTACCACAAGTTATTAAAATTAGGTTGAACTCCAACTGGAATAGATATGTAACAGTCCCGGGCAACAAACTCTCTGGACACTATTCCAAGGACGTACAACTATCGAGAGTAGGTATGTCCTCACCAGTATTCATGGTGGATCTGGCTATTTAGCAAACGATTGTGGTGATGAGCTCCCATACATATCCGAATACTTGCGTTCACCTCCCCTATAGCACGTGTTCAAATTCAAAAATAGAATTATTGATATCTGAAGCGGCAGAGGTATATGAAAAAGATAGAGTGACAAGCCAGGGTGGCGCAATTAAATACGGTGAAGAGCACTTAACAAAAAACAATTCAAAGCAAACAACTAACAGAATAACTAAAACTTGATCAGAGGTGACGAACAAAAATACAACTTCTTGTCAAAGCTTTAAAGTCATCTAACTGGCAAAATAGGCATTGAACCCTAAATGAGTCTAAATGACAAGCACACTTCGACAATGCCACTCATAACAACCATATCCAAAGAGAGTGACCCACCAATTTAACGTTCATTGGTTGAGTTGCATCCATAAAAAATGTAGCCTTACATCAACTCAGCCCGCGGCGCTGAGTCATCCAAAGAGACGAACTCAAATTTGCTATCAGGTGTGTCTTCATCAGAAGGATTTTGCGAGTACCTGTTGTAATAAGTTCCTGAATTTGGNAGGATTTTGCGAGTACCTGTTGTAATAAGTTCCTGAATTTGGTTTGTCGAAATCATCATCATTTTCATCTTGGGGCTGAGAGTCAAAGCTTTCATCTTCAGAATCCCAATACTCTTCAGAGTCATAATTCTCTTCGCTTATATCATCATCAGCCCCAATTTCTTCTTCCCTTTCAATACCATTAGTATCAATGGGTTTGTTTAAATCAGTAATAACATTTCCAGAAATTTTTTTTTGAAAAAGGTAGATCTCTATTTCAAAACAGTCCTTGTTAATCATTGTAACACCGATCACTTGTTTGTAATCATCGTCCCGACAAAAGTAGAAATTTGTATTGAGAACCTTTCGATCTTTATTCAAACTCAATTTCATTGGTGGGATTTTGGGGCCAAACACAACTATTTTATCTTTGATTCCAAAATACCCGTCAGTAGAAGTGTTCATGCTGAGAGCATAGTCGCCCTCCATGGTAAACTCAATAGGATCGCCATCAAACATAACACAATTCATCACACTGAAATCGTTTCCATAATGCGAGAGCACCCGGCCAGAGAGAAACGTATATACCCCTCCGAAATATGCCCAGAAAACATATGGCAAATTCTGAGCCACCGAAGGGGACTTCAGTAGTTTTGTTTCTTTTACGGACTTTGTATCTCTTTGCTGAGGAACCTCGGATGATTGCTGGTCCTCGAAAGTGATCTCCGTTTCCTCTTGCGTTGGCAGCAGGTGCATTACTGCAGGAGCCCCAGTTTTCAATTCTGTGGTGGGATCTTCCCCCTTTGGAATATTATTTAGACCTTGTTCCTCAATACCTTTGCTGGATTCAGTCCAAGTCTTTAACTGAGTCCCGGATGATTTGTCATAAGGCAAAAAATAGATATCCACTTCGGAGCAATTCCCACGGATTGGCAACCTCAAGTCGTAAAAGATCTTGTGCACGACACTGCTGGTGTTTACGCTGCAGGAATGAAAGCGTCCATTTACAATCTTGTTGTGACTATCCCTCTGCAATGGCATCGGCTCAACATTGTAGCCAAAAGCAAAGAAGGGTTTAAAAAAACCTATCATCTCCTGATTAGGCCCATAAGCATAATTATATTCCGTTAAGGAGAATTCGGCAGGGACGGCCAGTGGGTCTCCATAAGAGAAGATGCTCATGATATCATTGAGACCGTCAAGGGTTTTTGCTGAAAGTGGAACAAACGTGCCTTCCAATTTTGCAAAGAAGACCCACCGCATATCGGAAACTGCCCAAGCAGTGGCCACAAGGAGAGAGGTGGAAAGCAAATGGCTCAATTTCATGGTGGAATCTATACTCCTGGGAAAATGCGAGGTGGTATGCTTATAAATCCTGGCCGATTCCCTTTTCCATTAACTCATTTGCCTTGGTAGTCACGCAATGCAGTTCAAACAATAGCTAAGGCGTTAATAATTGCATGATTCCTGCATACATGTTTCAGGTCATCAAATATGACGCCTCCTGGGCCAAAAATTAGAGTTTATAATAGAAACCAAAAGTCATAAGGAGTTCAGCAAATAAGCTACCAACCCCTTCGGAATTTGTTCTTAAACTCATTGGAATCACCGCAATGTTTCAACTTCTGTTTCGTGTCACCTTTTCACTACATAACATTTTCGGTTCTTATCCCTGTCTATAAAAGCAACTCCCCGTCAAGGCAACAAACACCTGGGTTGGTATACGTGGCCGCTTTCTAATCAGTAAATTTTTTTGTTCAAGGACAAGTTAAGGTTTGAAAATTTCTCAAGGTGTATTTTCCATATATTCAATTTGGGTTAGTATAAGCGTGCGAAACATAATAAATATAATTTTTTAGCAGTTAAAAGCGAAATTTGAAACGGCTGGTTTGTAATAATTTGGAAATGCTGAAAATATTAGCCCACGGAGTCAAGGTACTACGCAGTTGTCCTTTAACATTAGGGAGAGCCTCCACAAGACCAAAGTCACGTGAGTTACCGCGATCTCAGGGAAACATTGAGCCACGGCTGCCCCCGTTTCTCAACAAGCCGAGGGGATATTTATCAGCTGTGCTGCGGCCCCGTTTTAGGACTTCGGTCGTGCTGTGTACAACTTACATATCCCTATATATTAAAATATACTAATCCATGCAGTACTAACTGTGATCCAGCTCTGGTCTAGTTTTGGTCTAGTTTCGGTCTAGTTTTGGTCTAGTTTTGGTCTAGTTTTGGTCTAGTTATGGCCTAGTTATGGTTTAGTTCTGGTCTAGTTCTGGTAATAAACCTTGCCTTACACCATACATATAAACACTACTTTTATCTGGGAAGTGATTAATCAGCCAATAGCTACAACATTCATGACCTTACCATGCCAGATGCACATCCATTGTCTCAAACGTTAGTCATTACCTTCCTATATTTTTTATCTTTGTTTGGCCGTGCGGTTTTATTGAAAGGTAGTGTAAGACCTCAGAATGGATTTATAAAAAATAATTGCAAGAGCAATACAGTGATAACAATAGATAATGTGCTCGGCCATCATTCTAAATGACGCGTTTCCATAATTTATGTTAACAGCCACAAACCGTTAACATTCCTCATTTAAATTCACTAGGCAGTTTTTGTCTCCGTCTCTTCCGACTCAGAGTCAGACATTATGGATTAAGCATACATCTTGTAAGGCAAGACGTATAAGTCGACCTCAAAACAACTTTCAGCTATCTTGGCTGGAATTTGCCGCAAAATCCAGCGTCCCATAGTTCCAATAAAACCACGTGAGTAAAAGGGAGCCAAGCGTGACTTTCCTGTTTCATCCAAATCCAAGTTAATAGGATGGACTTTAGGACCGAATACCAATTGACCTTGGTTAAATCCAACAGGTTGCTTGTTGGGTTTTCCCATGGTATAAGCCTCTCCATCTTCAAAGCTGAACTTGACGGAACTTGCGAAAGGGTTTTCATAGGTTAGCAAGCTCATATTTTGAAAATGGTCTCCAAGCAACTTTCGAGAGAGTGGGTAGAGAGTGCTATTGCCTTTTGCGAAAAGAGTCCAGGGCAACTTTGGGTGTGCCCAGGCAGGGACAGCAATAACGATGGCAAATATCAATTGCAATAATCTGATAATTGTTCTGATTTTCTTGAAGTGAAAGGGAAGAGGAGGTCAAAAAGTGTCTTTTATAAGATTACCAAATTATGTCATGTGTTGCCTGAACAATAGTAAAATTAACCGTCACCAAGCCTTGATCATGTACACGTTGTGTGTGAGTGGAATTTTTGTTGGCATATTATCACCCCATTCATATACTGATCCACGTTTTGGTTCTTATGGATTAGTCATGACGAAGGAAATCAGGCTACATAATGTAAGATCTCGGGTTGCATCATTGATACTTTCATGCTTTTATCACATGTATGAAAACTCCTAACTTCGCACCAAATCCTCCTTCCGCTGAAGTTTTCCATTAACGTAAATATCACATTTCTTCTCGGAGCTATTTAATAGGGCTAATAAGTCCTTACGTGCGTGTCTCCCATAATAATGGATGCTGCATTTTTCCAAAACCACAGGCAGAGACGTTTCTGTGATCTACAGTAAATTCTGACTGGTCCCATAATTTGACATGGGACGCACGACAGATTTTGTTTCTTTGTTGTAAGGGAAGAGGTATATGTTCACTTCGAAGCAGTAGTCACGTCCCTTGCCTGAAACGGCATGCAAAACCCAGCGTTCTGGAAGTCCCATTAATTTGCATAAGTAAAACGGCCCCGAAAGCACCCTCCACTCACTATCCAAATCCAAGGGTTGACCAGGAACAGCGGCTCCGAATACCAATTCATTTTCGTGCATACCAGCATATTGCCGACCATTCTCTCTCATAGTAAAAGCATAACTCTTCTCTAAGAAGAACTGAACTGGCTCAGCTTTGGGGTCCCCATAAAGAAATGTACTCATATTACCACCCTCTTCTCCAAGAAATTTTTCAGAGAGCGGCACAAACTTGTGATGTGCTTTTACACAGAAGACCCATGGTTTGTTTGGCTGCGCTAATGCAGTAACAGATAGAAGAAAGGCCACAATGATATGAGTTGATTTCATGATACTTTCTGAGATTTCTGAGACACAGTCTGCGTCATTTATAGGAAGTTCTATGTCACGCATTATCGGAACAATTGTAAGGGAATGCGTGACCATGTCATGATCAATGCACACTTCCTGCAGCTCTGCACAAACGGAACCTATAATTACACTCTGGAAAGTATAGCTCCTGCTTTTCAGCATATATCTTTGGGTTTTGTTGACTTGATCGGATCGTATATGCACATAGTTTAGTAGTATAGAGCCTTGTTCAAAACTTTCCTGTGAATGTAGAGGTCAGATTTTGCATCATAGTCAATGTAGATGTCAAATTTGCCAACATAGTAAATTGCAAACGTTTATCATGGAAATGGTTTTTTTCAACTTGGATTTCAGTATATACAATATACAGGGATACGTAAGTTGTGCCTTACTAGACCAATTTCTCTAGCTCTGGGCCACTGCCTCTTTTAATACTCTCCTGGTCGTCAAAGTACTGTACGGTCCCATTGTCCTGGTTCCGCACAGCCCTATTGTTCAATAATAGTCTGCAGTTCCCATTCCTCACGGACACGTACGTGTCTCAATTGTCTGCATACAACATATCCACGAAGTACCTTGCATCCGTACACGCTAGGTACTCGTTGACAACAAGGGTTCTTGTAAATCACAGGTTAAATATACTTTTTGCCTGTCTTTTACTAATTTTTAAATAATAGCAATACATGAATGAAAAAAGAAGCCTCTAAATTTTAAAGGTACTACTTAAGAGGCCGCGAATATTAATTCTGTGAAAGTTACAGTCGACTTAAATTAGAATTGAATAAAAACCTTTATAACAATTAAATAATACGATGAATCGAAAAACAAACTAAAGCATTAGAGCAGCTAGACCGAAAATAAACACACTGGGGGTATTCTGGGAAGCGGAATTAGCAAACAGAGAAATTTCTGAAAGGGGCTTGGGTACCTTGTTTGGCTGGGAGTAACCCGCCTTGGCTGTGGAGGCAGGACTTTTGGTGCTAAAGCTTTCAACCTTTCCCGCAGGAGCAAATATTTTGGGGCTAAACTGTTCTGCCTTGACCGCTCCTTCAGGAAGTTCGGAGTTGTAGAGTCCTGCCTTGATTTTTCCTTGAGGGGGCTTTGCAGTCATCAGGCCTTTCATTTCACTGTGTCCAACTTCGTAATTTCCAACGGTGGTTATTTCTGGACCCACACATTTTCCAGAGAGAGTCAAGGTTGTAGCCCTAGTCACCGTAACGGTGGATGGATTACATTTTTCTTTGCACTCAGTAATGGTCAAAGTAGTTACTTCAGGAGAGTAAGATGTGTAATCGGAATAGGTATTCCATTTAGTGACGAAGGTACTCTTGCAATCGGTGCATATTTTGGCAGTGAAAATCTTTCCATTTGAAGTAACAGAAACCTCTTTGAAGGTGAAAGTCTCTGGACCTAAAGCCATTGATATTGTGCTTGAAGTAGGTACCACTCCCTTCAGAATGGAAGAAACTTCTTTTGAAGTCTTGGAATCTCTACTTGAAGTAGGATTCCGTCCTGTTAAAGTCAGTGAACCTCTTCGTAAAGTAGAAGAAGCTCCATTTGAAGTAGAAAATCCTTTATTTGGAATGGGAATAGTTTTCTTGGAGATTTTTGAACTTTTTATTTCTGAAGCATCAGACATGGAGTCACCTTTTACATCTTTATTCCTGGATAAGCTTTCAATAGTCCCCGACAGTTTGGAAGTATTGGAAAGTTTTGAAGAGCCCAACATACCGAATCCGCTTGAAGTAGAAAGTCTCAGATCACCATGACTATCCGATTGAGAAAGCCTGACAGAATTTCCAAAGACTGAAGTATCCTTCGACTTCTTTGTTGAGAGAGACTCGGGAATACTGAACTCAGAATCATCATATGAGGACACATCAGTAACAGCAGAAACGTCGGTTCCCTTTTCTGACCCAACAATTGGTTTAGAGGCATCAACCGAGTTCACTGTATATTTATTCTTCTGAGGCAGAATCAGCAGGCCCGTCAATATTTCTTCATCTGATATGTCTGCACCTTTAGACTCGGGTTGGGGATCTGGCTTAACTTTTCCTGATTTAACATTTCCTGGCTTAACCTCTTCAGGCTTAACTTCCCCATGATTAACTTCTGCTGGTTTAACTTCTGTTGGTTTAACAATTTCTGGCGTAACTTCTCCTGGTAGAAATTTGCCTGGCAAATCTTCATCTTCAGACTCCGGTTTAACTTTTCCTGTTAGATCGTTACCCCTAGACTCCGGTTTAACTTTGTCCTCTACAGTTGTTTTGCCAGAAGAAACTTTTCTTTCCCCCTGTTCAGGAGTGATGTCGTTAGCAGTCACCTTTAGTTTGGTCTCACCTTGATCCGAGTGATCCTCTTCAACTTTATGGTAAGGTTGAATTTCGGTATCTGATTTCTTTTCTCCTTTGGCGTTTTTTAAAATCTCACCAGTGATATTTGTTGGTTCATCGTGGCCAAGCTTGATCACACTATCCGATATTTCCCTTTCAGGCTCAGTACTATCCATATCATGTAAGTTTTTATTTTCCGGTGTAGTAAGAGTTCCCGTATCTTCAGATGTGATCTGATCAGTGAGCTTTTGGGGGTCTTTTTGATGGATGTTGACGTCCTTGCGTATTATAGGCTTAATAACAGGCAAAGTTGCAATGTTTGTGGGATTTTTAGGTATTGACTGTTCTTCTGGGGGAAGGGTTTGACCAAGCTCAATTTCATTTTTCTTTTCTGTCAAAAGTATTTTCTCTTCTCCCAAACGTACGTTCTCTTTGACCTTGGGTACATTTTTCAGGACCGAAGCCATTGCTTTCTCGTAAGGCCAGAAATAAATCTCCGCATTAACACAATTAGTTGTGTTGAAAAATCCAAGTTTACGAAAGATTCCACTCCTATCAGTTCCCATTATCTCACACGACTGGAAAGGATCATTCACAATCTTCATTTCTGTGTCAAACTTCAAAATTTCTGGGCGGATAAGATGTCCAAAAATCATTACACCATCGGTAAAGCTAACTTTTCCCGGGGTATGCTTTGCTTGTAACATAGCATAGTTGTCTTGTAAGACGAAATTAAGAGGAGGTACCGGGACTGCTGGCAGAATTTCATAAGACAAGATACTCACTCTAACACCTTCTCTCTCATACGAATAGCCTGAGAGCGTCACATATGTGTTATTAACTCTTGCAACAAAGACATGTGGAGTGTCTAGAGAAGATGGATATGGCGAGTTAACTTCAAGTTCAGGTGAAATTGTGGGAGACGTTTTGTCTGGTCGTAAAAGGTATATATCAACCTTGTCACATTTTGTAGAATTTTTGAATATATCTCCATACCTTATGTAGCGCTTAGTATTGTTGGAATGATCACACGCGTAAAAAACATTATTCAAAATCCTTCCATCCTTATCATCGAAGACCCAGGTAGTGGCATTATTTTTAGGAGCAATAACAAGTGAGTCAATCTCAAGCCCCACAGGTCCTGGGGTAGATGTCTCGTTAGTAAGAGCTTTCCCATCAATTAAGGTGAAATTAGTGGGGCTAACAGGTCGTTCTTCATATACCAATATATTCACTTCTTTCCCTCTATAGAAGTATTGGGTAGCGGAGAGTGGTATCAAGGTATCGTTGAGTTTGGCGAAGAAATTTAGAGGGTAGATCTCTTTGGAAACTGCCAAACCCTTGGCAGCAAATAGGGAGGTGAGGATAAATTGGAGTAATTTCATGGTAATTCCTTTTAAAATGGGGAAATACAGCTACTTATAGAAGCTATAAAACTTTTTTTATTACTGAGTTAATTACTTTAATTTATTTAATTTACTTTCTTAGTTTCTTAACAAAATATTCAAAGTGCATTTCGCATTTTCAATACAATTGCTTTGCGTGTTTTCTTTTGAAAAATTAAACTTCAAAGTGTGGCCAGATTTGGTAAATACTAACTTGGGTGAGTCTAGATACATTTTGAAAGAATATACCTTAAGAATACATTGTCTAGGGGTATCCAAGTAGTGCGCTAAAATTGGCGGAATAATAATTACTGCCTAGTAATGAAATAATAATTAGATGCACTCTTGATAGTTGAACAATGGGTTACTTTATACGGTCGCGGAATTCTAATACGGTCCACTATTTTGAATGAAAATGACCTTTAAACAATGGTGCTAGGGGCTTGCAGTAGTCTTAATCGGGCCAAATCTTAATTTTTCGACCAATAGCTATCTTAACATTTCCTAATACTCCTTTTTTTTCCTTTTGTAGGCCCCGAATTATCTTCCACATCTCAGTCCAGCTACAATCTAAGTATCTTTATGTTTCAACTTGAATTTTAGTATATACAATATACAGGGATACGTAAGTTGTGCCTTACTAGACCGAATTTCTAGTTCTGGGCCACCGCCTCTTCTTATACTTTTCCGGTCGTCAAAGTTCGGTACGGTCCCATTGGTCTGGTTCCGCACAGCCCTATTGTTCCATAATAGTCTGCAGTTCCCATTCATCTCGGACACGTCCGTGTCTCACTTGTCTGCATATAACAAATCCACGAAGTACCTTGCATCCGTACACGCTAGGTACTCGTTGACATTATGGCACCTTTATATATCGAATAAACGTTTAGTCTGGGCAATCGTACAGAGACAAAACCCTTTACAATGCGGGTATAACTTCACGTATGAGCATTAACCGTTGATTTTATGATGTAAGAAATCGGTAGTCATACCTATCCTTTTAAAATTTATCTTGCTGTACAGATCTTTTTGATTTTGTCAAAAGTTCACCAAACTATTCTAGTCCACTTTAGAAATTATGTCAAAGGGCTGAATGGCGTTTGAAAACCTATTAAAAGAGTTGGTATAAAAAAATATGAAATTAATTGTCCGCATTGGAGATCGAAAAAGTTTTGATGCTTAAAGCAATAAAGCCGCGACGACAACAACAAATGCTCCAATGGTATTCTGGCTTCCGGCATTGATGTATGGAGGAATGCTTGAGACAGTGTTGGTGCGGGTGAGGGTCAGCGTGACATTCTCTTCAAAGCCACTGCGAGACTTTGACTTAGAGACATTGTAGGTATGGTTTGATTTCAAGGAATAAGATGCTTCACTTGTTACATCAAACTTGCTTCCCTGATTAGGTCCAGTGGGGATGGATGTCTCACTAGGTCTGATCTCGCCTTGGGGTTGAGGACTGGAAGCAAGCTTGGAGAGGCCCTTGGGAACAGATTTCTCTGTTTTGCCAGTCGCAATAACGTTGGGGTTGTATACTGGCTTGGTGGTTTCAGCAGGAATACTATGGTGTTCTGCCTTGGCAGTCTCAGGACTCTTCAAACTTTCAACCGTGGTGGTCACAGGGACAATGCAAAGTCCGGTTACGGTCAAGGTAGTAGGAGTTGTGACCGTAACAGTAGATGGAACGCATTTTTCCTCACAGACAGTCATGGTCACCGTGGTTTCTTGCGGACAATAAGTGGTATAATCAGTGTAGGTCTTCCACACAGTAATGTGGGACGCGGCCTCGCACTCGTTGCAGATAGTAGCAGTTGTAGTGGTAGAAGCAGTTGTAGTGGTTTCCTTTGTTGTGGTGGCGTTCCCTTTCCAGGAATGGACAGCCCCATTCATGTTCCAGGAGCTGCTTTTGATATCGACGTTTCCCGTAGCCAAGCTCTCTACACTCATATATGAGGAAGATGGTCTGGAGCTGGAGGATCTGGCAATAGTTGGCATCTCTCTTGGCAAAGACTCGAGTGTATTGTACTTGGAAGAAAGAGATGCAGCCAAACTAGAGACAACTGATAATAATGCCAGATATGGGTGAGAAGCAACCTCTGAGTCACCGAAAGCCTTAATGGCATTTGATTGAGAGGCAATCTTTTCAAAAGAGAAGGATTTAGAGGTCGTGGAAATAGATTGAACAGAAGTCATGGTGCTCGATGACAGGGAGACTCTGGTCTGAGACACAGATGAGGACATCATCCGTTCACTTCCATTACTCTCGTAAGGCAAAAGGAGAATCTCCACCTTGAAACAAGTCGGATGGATATTCTTGTGCGTGATCAAGTGTACTGCGCTGTTACGGACCTTGCACGAAAAGAAGTTGGTATTTGTAAGTCTCATCTGATTATCAAATTCCAAAGCAGGCTTATTTTGAAGCGTACCAAACGCCACCACCTTGGTGTGAAACCCTAAGGATCCTGGGGTGCATGACTCCTCAGTTGAAACCTGACTTCCTTCTCTGGTGAATCGGATGGGAGAGACTGAGGGGTCGCCATAAGCCAATGCACTGAATTCGCCCAATTTCACACCAGAGAGAGGCTCCATGGATGAACCAAACTTAGCATAGAAGACCAATGGGTCCGATGGAGCATTGGAGCCTGCATGGACACAGACAGCCACAAGGAAGGCAAAGATTAAACGAGTGACATTCATGCTAATTTTGATACCTTCCAATAATTGGGGACATAGCCTTTTATAGACCAAAAATTCAGATCAGCCCAAAACCTGCACCAAGGCAGTTCTCGTCAAATCGTTTACCAGACCAATTGTTAAGGTACCTCTCACATCATCTTCGGAACAATATGTATGAGTTGAGCAGGTACCAAAACATGCGACCTGTCTGCAAACCTTGGGCCAGAATTGTTGATTCGACAATGATGACCCCCATTCCGCCAAGAATCAAGTGTAGATAGGGAAAAGACGTGACCCAGTCTAGGAATCACTCTTAGACATAAAGATACAATTGGCAATAGTCCAAGCTAAATTATTCAGAAAGATAGCATCTTACTTATATGGATCTATGTTTGACGAGACTGGTTG
This sequence comes from Metschnikowia matae var. maris, assembly GCA_002370695.1. Taxonomy (NCBI): domain Eukaryota; kingdom Fungi; phylum Ascomycota; class Pichiomycetes; order Serinales; family Metschnikowiaceae; genus Metschnikowia; species Metschnikowia matae. The sequence continues at coordinate 5,755 of NKZH01001826.1, read as the reverse complement.
CATTACAATGGGAGTTGGACGTCCAGCGAGCATCGGTAAATACTAAGCATTGTTACCAATAAAAACACATCAGTGAGATATGTAAACACGTTCCGAATTTCTGTTTGCAAGAGGCACCATTTGGTTATGTGAAATAATCAAAGCACCTCGCGCTGTTTATATACTAGAAGATATAGTCCTAATGTATATAGGCCGAGACAGATTTACCCGGGTGCGCATGTTGAAATCGACAAGGTAGTGCGCGGCGCGTTTCTTAACAGCATCTCGCGTCGCATTATAACGTCCGTCAAGATCTCGACACATGACAGTGTGACCGTCAAACAGCACGTCAAGAAAAAAGTATGGGACCTATGTACACATCTAATATGTATTGAATTTGAACCACGATCCATGTTGTATATTGAAGTGTTGCCAGTGTATGAGCACTCGGTAGGTACTTAAGCTGGTTCAAGTCAGATATTACTCCCTCAAAGGAGATTGTTTGTGATTAAAAAATCATTTTTTTGTTTCAGAATAGCCGGAAGTTTTTGAAGTACCTTTTGAAATTGACGGTCTAGTCGTGTACTTGATTCTTGTCTAGTTCACGACACATCATAGTACTACACCTTTCAGACAGTAGACCAATAGACTATAAAAAAGGTAGCTTTCCTTTATCCTCTCTTTACTCTCTAATCTTTACTTACTCATTATGAAGCTTTCTCTTATTATTGTCGCCCTTATTCCCGCTGCTTATGCTACACCTGATCCATTTGGGCTCGATTCCATCGAGGACTTCTTTAAAAATTTGGGACATAAGCCACTGAATGAAACTACTTCGTGGGGAAATTAAAAAGCTCGAGCGTCAACAAAGTGCTGGCGTGTTAGATATTGACATTTGGAATAACGAAAGAAAAAGGAAAAGGTTGACTTCCCTTTGTTCAAGAGTCATATAAATATGTCTCAGTGACATTGATGAAGTTTTAACACCAGGCATGGATTCCTTTGGTTATCATTCTCTGGGTATACAAATATATAACTACTTGGCGTTTGAGCTTTGCTGCTCGTGCTCATCTTTGACCTCTAACAATACATAACTATAACTCCTTTTTGAATCAGTGTAGCTCACGTTTAAACATAGGCTATATTTTTGTCAGACATATGTAAATATCCACTTGTATGTTTGATTCGGAGAATCCGGAAGTACCGAATCCTCGGTATAAGTCTCGCAACTGGTACATATGAATGAGTTTGGAGAATCCGGGTTGTATGTTGCCTTCCAGTCTGAAGATTCGCCGGGTACGGTTTCTTTCAAAGCATCGGAATCAGAATCATTTTGGGCAATGACGCAGTTTAAGCATGCCGCTTTGAATTTAAACGGCCTTGAAACTGCTGTTTCTGGACTGACAATAGAGCTGGTGGACGTAGAAGTAGATTTGTCGGAGTTCATCTGAGAAACTGTTTCAACTGAAGAGGTTTCTGGATTTGGTTCAGAAGGTCCCACATTTTTTGTAGAAGCATCACTATTTGAGTCAGGCACCTTGTGATTCGAAGTAGTGTCTTCCGAAGTGACAGGTGAAACTTCTTCAATCACTGCGGGGACATTTATCTCAGTCACAATCGTGCGGTCCTTTTCAGATTCGTTATTCCGGAGTAAGTGTTCCTCGGTGTTTGCACTCTCATTAGACTCAGGAATAGATTGATCAATAGACTTGACTATTTTATCTTTAGGCAAGAGATAGAGTTCTACCACAACACAATTCTTAGCAGGCACATCTGAGTACCCTTGAAAAATCCAAATCTTTCGGTTAGAGACCTCGCACGAGCGATATGGTCCGTCTAAAAGCTTCATTTCTTCATCAAAAAAAAACTTTCTTTGAGGCACTCCATGACCAAACACAATCACGCCATTGAGATTCCCCATATATACGGTGATTGATGAGAGTTTGGTGACAAGGTAACCATCCTGAAAAGAAAACTCGACAGGCCCCTCTGTCTGAGGTCCATAAGATAAGGCACTAAGTTTTTTGTCGAGGAAACTATAGGACGATGCCGAAATCACCTCAGATTTGTTATCAAATTTTGCAACAAAGAAAAGTGGGCTGTATGGTTCCTCTATTTGCTTCTCAATTCCGTCAGTATTGGTCAAAACTTGGCCAGTATGTTTTATTGTGTCTTCCTTGAAGCTTTTCTGAACGGTATTAGTATCACTTTCGGTTTCTTTCTTTCCCATATCTTTATCTGGTTCAGGACCTTGTTCACCAACCTCACGTATAATTCTTGTAGTATCAGACCCAGCGCCCCTGAGTACTGGTAAGAAATAAACCTCAACCCCAACACAGTTTCTGATAGGAATCAGCGACTCTGTATAAAATATTGGACGGAGTTGCGTGTTTATTATCTCACATGAGAGCAAGGGGCCATTTTGAAGCTTCATTGTACTATCCAATTTCAATTGAGTTGCTTCGAGTCTGGGACCAAAAGATATCATGCCATCTTGAATAGTAACATATCCTGGGCTGGAAGTGTCTGTAGTATAAGCATAGCTTTCTTTTAAACTAAACTCAACAGGAGGGCCCACAGGATATCCATGATACAAGATACCCAAGTTGACACCATTTGAATTATTAGAAAAATAGGTGAGTGGCATAGACGTGTTACCAATTTTTGCATAAAAAATATGTGGAAAGTCGGAAGACACAAGTGGAAAGTCCTTCAATAAAATATTTTCAGGTTCAAATGTTTCCTCTTCCTCAGACTCATCTTCCAGATCTTGAAAAACGGTTCCCCCGTTTTCTTTAAGATTCGTTGTCTTAGCTTCAAGTCCTTTATTTTTATTAGACCCATATGCTTTGCTGGCTGACAAAAAGTAAATTTCCACCTCCGTACAAATATTATAATCTGCAAAACCCTCTCCAAATTCAATATAGTACAAATCCTTGTAGAAAATGTTACACGCGTAGAAAGGACCTGTTCGGAGCTTGTTTTCATCATCAAGATATATGCTAGTCTCCTCAATAAAAGAGGCAAAGGCAAAATGGGTATCATAAAACCCCGCAGCCCATGGTATCTTTGTATCGAGAGTATAAGCGTATCCACCAGTAAAGTCGAACTTGATTGGCTTAGCAGCGGGGGTTCCATAAGAAAGCACATCTATTCGCCCATCTTGTGTGGCGAGAGGAGAGCTGAAGAGAGGTTCCAATCTACCATCGACTTTGGCAAAAAAAACCCTTTCATCAAAAGCATTTGCACATATAATGACAGTGAAAAATATAGAAAGACATTGAAGAGTTTGCATTGTTGGTGCTTCCCAAATGAGAAACACAGCTAGTTTTATGTGACCACTAAATAGGCTTCGAAGCCATAGAACCAATTGTTTCAGGAATCATTGTCGTGTAAGCTTTTCAATAAAAAATAATTATTTTTGTTGATTCCTTGTTAGACCTTCGAGTTAAGGTAAGTACTCCTTTTATGATGTTTAAGAATGTGGGGCTGTCTCGACTTATTTGGATCAGTCGTCATATTGCTAACTTGCGATAAGGTAGTACAATGATTAGTGAAGGCCTCAAGGACCCACTATGAAGGGTCTTCTGACCAACTGCGAGGATTCATGTTTTACTATAGTCTAATTTAGTAAATTATAAGGAGGTCTAAAAATCGAGGCGTATAATGGATTCATTGTCCCCTTTTGGATAGGGCACTACCCTTTAAGCTACGGGGCGGAAATGGGGCTCAATAAAGTTTATATGGAGACCGAACGGAATCTTAATCAATTGACACATGAACTAAACTTTTTGGGTTTCTTAAAGTATGAAAGCCCCGCTACCCCGCTTTAGGACAGTTGACTACTTTAGCCGAGGTGCGGAAACTCCATTTAAGTAGACCCAGATTATATCCAAGGACAGAAACATTTATATGATTGAACATAAGAGACAGATTTTAGTGTATTCAGAGATCACATCAATCTAATAGTCTAGGCTTCAGAAGACTTGTACGTTTCACAGAACTCATTTAGCATTCATTCAATAATTTAAGCTCGCTCAACAATTAATTCGAGCACATAGACTAGATAAAATTTACTTACTTTCATATTTGGGGTAAAATCGATTGATTTTGTGATCAAAGTTGGATTTCTTTTTATCTGTCTAAGTTAGTTAACTGGGTTCTTTTTTGTATTTGCTCACAGGTATGACTGTTGCTCACATAATGTAGAAACTACTAATTAGCACCAAAAATCGAAAATTACAGGAAACCGAGAAATTAAAGACTCAGACCAAGATCAATGTCATACTTTATAATTTTATCAGCTTGAAACTTTGAAAGTAATCATTTTTAACCCTTTTTGGGGATGTACTGCACACAACTACACCATGTCCACTACCTCATCTGTCACCAGCAATTACATAACTATCTAAAGTGATACTCTTCAAAACAAAATCTAGGAATACCTGAAATTAGCGAAAATCGTATACATACAAGTTTCAGATTACACATTACTGAAGTTGTAGATTTATTAATAGTAATGAACTGCACATAAGCTAGATCACTACTCATAAACCTTAGCCCAGAGTCAGGCGTGTTGATACAATTTTAGCACAAAATAGAGACTGTAGCACCAGTGAAATAGTAATCAATGGTAAATTTTATGAAGCGACACTTATTGGGCTGTTACTCTTTATTTTTGATTCCACCATTACTGCATACACCTTATCGTTCGGCACATAGCCCACGCACCAGCTGAATTTGCACGGGTTGCTCTGATCTTGGCGTGGACCCTAAAAAATATTGACCCTGAGAATGTTTAGAAACAGAAGTTGTGAGTGGGCAGGAGTTGTGGGTGGCAACTAGGTCTCTTAAGCACCGCATCCACCCACGTGACTATGATCACGTGAAGGCTCATCCCAATACAAAAAGACAAGCTTCCGCTATTTTATAAGAGTATCCAGAATATATATCAACTGAGGGAGGACATACCAAGATGTCTCCCAACACCAGAGCCACCAATATTAACTAGTGTAGAGGTACTGATGTTTATTGAGGACGTGGACTGATTCTCAACATGAGACTTCAGTCTTGTAATAAACAACTTACATGTCTGTATAATAATTTATACTAACACATCAGTTGAAATTTTGAAAGGTCACAGCTTTCAACGACCAGGGTGTTCAATTTGACCAGAGCTCTTATGTCAGCCTGGGAAGTGGGGTTCCAGGTACTTCCATGTCATAAATAATCGTTGGTACCATACTTTAAGCAATGATGAGTTTCTTTGAGTTACCAAATGTCAACGAGTACCTAGCGGGTACGGATGTAAGGTACTTCGTGGATATGTTGTATGCAGACTAGCGAGAGCTCGTGTGCAGGAGTGTAAGTGAAAACTCTTCACTTACCTCGCACCGACTTAACTCCTTGGTCTTGTAAGGTACGACTTACATATCCCTGTATATCATATATACTAAAACACGAGTTAACAGATTAAGAGTCAAATGTTCCATTGACGACACATCATCCTCCACGGATACCCAGCGTGCGGAGTCACCCCTGGTCAATGGCCCCGACGGCTACGATAACGTTGGCAACGTGCCCACCAAGGGCAAGTTCGCTCTCAATCAAGGGGAGAGCTTTTCTCACTTTCAGACCAACATCAATCAGGGGAGAACACTCCGACTGGGGAGAACCATGGACGCGGTACACACCATCATGTGCAAGTTGCACCACCAGGATCACTTTATACACACGATTCACAAACTCCAACCCGACACGTCGAAGGGGGGGTTAA
>NKZH01001821.1:0-59982 GCA_002370695.1 Metschnikowia matae var. maris | reverse complement strand
TATCTCTGTTTCATCTGTCCTGCTTACATGCAGTCACATGGAACATGCAGTACATCAGAGATGTACTGATTCCTCATGTTCCAACACATACAAGCCTTTTGATCGTGAAGATGTAATGATACCTTAGAAGTGGGTTTTCCCCATCGTGTTAAGAAACCTTGGCGAGCAAGACGGGGCTATGAAGTATACAACCAGATCTACTATAGAATGAAAATACAACCGACTTTCTAAATACTCTACTGAAATTTGCTATATTACCAAATGGTCATAGATACAACAAAGCGATTGAACTTGAACCATGCAATACTTCAACGATGTAATGGAGCTAATCCCATTTTGTGCTTATTAATTTACTACCTAATTTATTCCTTAAAATTAAATGATTTTTAAATTGAGCACCTAATTTATCTAATTTAGCTGAAGTAAAAATTTTATGGGTTATAATAAAAAATAAAAGCTTAATTAAAAAACCTTTCCCGAACTATACGTGCTACTTTCATAGCATGACATGTTAGAAGAAGGTCAATTAAGATTATTAGATACTGATACTTCAATTGTTTAGAATTGTGTTTAGAAATTATGATAATGATAAATTAATTAATTTAGTTAAAGATTATATTGTACCAGAAATGCAATATAAAAAAAGTTTGTTTAGGAATTGGGAGATAAATAATGTCTGTACAAGTAATGAGTGGAGGTAGGACCAGTCACGAATTATTTTTTATGGAGATTCAGTATTGAAGAATAATTTAAAAATTAGAAAGGCATCTGAATAAGTTGATGTCTTAATTATATGACTTTAGCTTCTTAAACACTATGGTGCAACATTTTTTTTAAAGGTCTAACTGTGTGGTTTAAGTTGAGAAGTGTAAATTACATTGACACATCCGAGCCTTTAGTGTATTTATCTATGTACTCGATGGTTTCCATTTAGGAACTTTAAGTCTCTTGATCATCAATCGCTTTGAGTAAAGGGTATAAACTTCCAATTTTATTGGTCCAACTGGTTCGAGATTAAAGTATTGGTCCGTAAAATGCATGAGCACTCTGAGAGAGATTTTGTTGACCCGAAAACCTTTGCTGTTCAATTGAATAATGACATGGAATTGACTTCATCAATCGGAGCGATACTAGAGTAAGAAAATTTACCTATTGGAGTACTTCCTCTTCTACAGGTTTATATCTCAGATGATGTTAAACACGGGATCAATCAGTTACCTTCGTAATTGATGATGTATATCTTCGATTTGTTTGTCACTGGAATACAATACTTCCTTAATCTGTTGTTCATGGTTATCCATTCGTTGAACTCTCAATACCATAGAAATTATCTCTTTCTATTTCATCATCACTGTCGACGGTGGTTTTGCCATCTCATTGCCGTTTCCCGAGTTGTCATTTAGCCAAGATCAATTTTACTTGCCAATAATATTCGAGATGTTACTGGCCAATAAGGGAGTGTACTCTTAAAGTCTCGATGGAGATTCCCAAAAACAAGTGAAAGGGTGTTTCATTTAAACCGAGCTGCTTCTTTGGAGCTCAGCATTGTGGGTTATATCGTTCACCATAATATTTGGTATTACATGACTCCACTTGAACACAGTCGCGCGTAAGGAAGAAATGTGCGTCGGATCCAACAAAAACTCGTTCTATTTCATAAGAACAGCGAGAAACCTACTCAATCCACTTAATGAAGCTACTAAAAAACAGTTTGCGCAAATTAATAAAGGCAAATTTGCTATTATTGAAGGGAAGTACTGTGGATATACAATCGAATTCGGTTTTGACCGAATTAGTCAGGGACGAACACTTCAAGCATGCGAAGTCGATTGGTTTATTTATGAGTATGCCAAATGTAGAGGTCGATACATCAAGAATTATAGAGTATTGTATGATCAATGGAAAGAAGGTTTATCTCCCCAGGTGTTTTTTCACAGAAAAGGGAGAATCTAAGATGGAATTTTTGAAGGTGTCATCTATGGAAGAAATAGCAAATTTGAAACCCGAAGGTAAATATAAATTGAGACAGCCTTCAGGGGGAAAAAACTTATTTGACGAAGGCAAACTTGACGTGATGATCATCCCAGGCGTCGCATTTACAGACTCTGGCGATAGACTCGGTCACGGAGCTGGATTCTACGACAAATTTTTGAGCTTGCATTTTAAATATTACGGATCATCGCCCTACTTAATAGGAATTGGGCTTCGCGAGCAATTGGTAGATTCGATACCCACAGAAGACCACGATTGGAAAATGGACCGGGTGTTAATAGGGAGAGCTTGATTCGGAATCGTTCACTTCTTAAGAACGCCAATCATACATTTATTTAGCAACCGTTCTGGATTGACCCAACTATGATATTTATTGAAGAGTGCCGTGCCATCCCGTCCAGCGCATTTCATAATTTCTTCGATTCCACCGGGATGAAAATCAACGTAAGGAGTAATATTATAAACTTTTCCATGTATGCATGTCCAGCAATTATCTCGGGTCTTATGCTTTTGGAGTTCTGATGGAAGTATCTGCACAAATTGAGCAGGTGGTGTAGTTGCTTGTACTCCTCTCAAAACATGTGCAGGGGTTTTCGTAGTTAAGGCTGCCCAGTCTAGAGGAGAGTGACCCGGGGCAAGAGTAACTTTATTGCGTCCAGGTTTTCTTTGCGGTACCCCGAGAGAGTTGTTACCATCAGCAGCTCGCTGAGATGAGTCTGAGCTTGGGAACATTTATTAACTAGTTATCGACTTATATGATTGAGAAAATAAGCATCACACGTGATTTTCTCGCGCGACTAATTACTTCTTGATTTGTTTGCGATCAAATCTTTCGAAATAAAGCATGTAGGCGCTGGAGGTTTCGAACATGACAGCTGATTTCGATACCTCAGATACTTGCGCATCTCCAATTCTCCAGTATGGGAACTTAATAATGGATGGGATTTTTCTCATCTTGATCTTGGAGCTCTTAGATTGCGAATTGTTTTTTGCAAATTTATCAAACAGTTTTTGTAAGTCTTGAGCGCTCGGTGCTTGAAAATAGTCACCACCTTCAACAAACACTTCAGCTGGTGTTGCAAGACCAGAGTCTATGATTTCTTGCAAATTTGCCTCTGTCGGGTCCGCTTGAAAAATGGAGGGCCTACGGCCCATCATCATAGAAAATTTCTCTCTAATCTTTCCACGATCACCCTCTATTGTATCTTGCAGATTTGCAGTAGAAGTTGAAGATGTTCGGGATTTAGAATCACTTTTCGCAGTGTCATCACACAGACCATCCACCTTCGACAAAAGCTCTTCATCTATCTCTGGAGATAACTTGATATAGTTACCATCTGTGTCCCTAACGAACAAGGGCTTTCTTTTATAACATTCATAATGTCCTTGAGTATGAGAACCTTGGTGCTTGATAACGGCCTTCAAGCGATACTTGTAAACATTATTTTCATTGAATTTGAACTTGCTGAAATGCTTCATTAAACTCTTAGTCTGATCTTCAGAGATTGGAGCACTATTAAGCGTGTCTGCTTTGGATGCCGTGATCATAGAAGGAGAACTGTCAACAGACGAGAGAGAGTCTGAGTCTGAGTTGTCAATATCCAGTACATCTTCGTCTCCTTCTGCATCCGAACTATTCTCAGTATCATCTCCGTCCTCACCTTTTTCATCAACATCTTCTCTTTGAACGTTTTCATCTTCCATATCATCGACATCTGTAGTCAACAAACGAGTGCTATGCTTCTCAGCGATTGGTTCATCGTGAGCTTGTTGAAATTTTTGCAAGTCGTCAAGATAACTCTCATCAATCGAAAGCGACAATTTGTCACTAAAACTAACTCTGCAGGGATTTCTTGTCACTGTGACACCATCAAATGCTGATCTCGACAAATGAATACCAAAAACCTTTGGCGGCTTCAAAATGTGTGTTTGACGATACACAGTAGAAGTTATCTTCAGACTCTCTAAACCAATTTTGTTATAATCTTTCAAGTACTTTTCTAGCTCTGGCGACAAATCTTCATTGATAAAAAGATGCTCGTCTTCATTCAAATCAAATAATTTGGAGACGATAGCTGCTTCATCTGGATCGTTCTGCTTTCCTTGTTCACGAAAAAGAACCTCATTATCCACAATTTTGAGAATTCTGCATTTCAAACAATGATAATCGGTAATTGTCTCTGACTCATTCTCATCGAGTAATTTTTCAAGATCAGAGCTTACTTCTTGTGGGGGATGCAAAGTAAGCATCAAGAATGGCGTAATATTAGGCCTTGAAACGTAAGAACACGTCAAACATTTCATCTGACTCAAAGCCAACCCACCAAAAGGAAACTCTGGAAACTCAATATTTTCAATTTCGGGAGAAAGAAGGTCCTTCTTTAATAAGTGTCCTTTTAAGCTTTTGAAAATTCTTAAACAAACTAAATTTTCTGTTTCAAGCGTTTCATTTATAAGTTGAGTGAGTTCGTGGGCATCATGCTGTGATCTCGAAATCTTAGCATTGTAGATTCTCTCAATTTCATGCAAGAAAGTCCATACTGAAATAGTTCTTGTGGTCATTTGGGTTTCTTGCAACTTTTTGATTATTTTGGCTAAGGCAATGTGCAAAGGTATTTTGAAGTAGTCCAGCACATTCTTCTTCGCATCGCTTAAGTCTTTGTTATTAAACTTTGAGTGCAGGAGCTGTGATATAGATTCTATTGGCAAAATTTCGTTCAAGTCTATACCAGTGCTCTTCACAACATCAGTTGTTTTCAGGTATGCATCCAACATCTTGTTTAGGTATTCAGTTAAGCCCGGTAACGATGAATAAGCCTGAATACTAGAATTGGCAAAACAATCATTTCTCATATTGATCAAGCCAGTAGTATTTTTGTCAGGTCTTTTAGAAAACATTTTGTCTTTGCTCTGAGATTTTTGAGGGATAGACGGAAGTATAATCCAACAAGAAGCAATGAATATCGAGAAAAATAGGAACTTGAATTTATGATTTGCAAAAAGTCTTAGGGCTTTGGAAATCGGAACACTATGGGCGTCTGCGGTCCTTGTGGTATGAACTAGTCTCGATCGTGGAAGAAACTTCTGATCAATAAGTGCTAAAAAATCCATGTACCGAAAGTTCCCAATTACGAAAAACCGCGCATGATAGAGTCCCCTCAACCCCCACTTTGTTTTATCGGAATTTTCGGAAAATGCGGTTCCGGGCCAAGCGTCCACATCCCTTCTAAATCTATTATTGATAAATACAAGTTACCAATTAATCGGGGCTAAGAAATAAGATTGACAGTTATCAAAGAGAAGCCAAGAGTTTCTCGTGTTGGAGTTCAGCAATTGTTTCAATTTGGCGTGAGGTCGCAAATGCTACCTTGTCCGAGACGCTCGTAAATAATCTGTGTGACGGAAAAACATTTTGACCGCAATTCGACAGACAGTGTCACTCCAAGTATGAAGTTCTCCCACTCCCTTCAGTTCAACGCTGTTCCAGAGTGGTCATCTAAATATATATCTTATACTACACTTAAGAAACTCATCTACTCTTTACAAAGAGAATCCTTGAGACAACGAGATGGTGACCTTGAAAGAGCTCATTTAATTACGAATTCATCAGGAACGAGTAACCCAGAGTCTGTTTTCCTTTCTGCTTTGGATCTGGAGCTCAGGAAAATAGATGATTTTTTCAAAACACAAGAGGAATTCACATTCTTGAATATTGAAGATTTAGTTAGAGATATCAATGCCTTCGAGGGGGAACTTGAAAACACAGAGATTGGAAATACAAGCTTTCAGCGTTATGGCTTGAAGAAGTACCCCCTGACTGATGAAACCGGGAGGAGGCGGAGCAAAAGTGGCTCTGAATATTCTGACGAAGGCTTACCAGTGCACACTGACCCTGACACAGAATTTACACAAGATGATATAGAGGAAGGGGAAGAGGAAGAGGATGAGGATGAGGATCAGACTGAACAATACCGTGGCGACAGTGGAGATATACCTGCTAAGCTTTGGAAAGCAAAATCTATTGATAACGCTTTGAAGTCGCCTAATTTATCAGCATGGGCCTCGAAGCTGAACCTGATCCCTCCTCAACTTTTACTACTTTCCGAATCTAGAGTGATCTTGAGGAAAAGGATCATAGGCCTCTTCACCAATTTATCTGAACTCAAAAGCTTCATTGAGCTCAATCATACTGGTTTCAAGAAGGCGTTGAAAAAATTTGACAAGTCCCTCAATTCACATATTAAAGATGATTATCTTGAAAAGTTGCCCAAAGAGACATACATCTTCAAAGATTCGACCATGCAAATGACAAATGAAAAACTAGAGTCTTTGGTAAAACTCTACGCTTCAATATGCAATCAGGATGATTTGGAAATTGCAAAGTCTGAGCTCTCGATTCATCTTCGTGACCATGTTGTCTGGGAAAGAAATACGGTTTGGAGGGATATGATAGGATTGGAGAGAAAATCACAGGCTGCTAATTCCAATGTGAACCCTTCAACATCTGCTAACAAAAAGTCGTCATCTGGGCTTTCTTCCTTCAATATATCGTTTCGCAACCCTACCATTGTGAAATTATCCTTAATAGTTGGTCTTACCGTTTTGCTTTTGAATATTTCTCCTTTTGAAGACTTATCTCAGAAACATTGCTTTGCATTATTGGTTTGTGCTTCCTTATTATGGGCAACAGAAACCATTCCCTTGTTTGTTACATCCTTATTAGTGCCCCTATTAATTGTGAACTTTGGTGTGCTTAAGTACACCGATGGTTCGCCTATGACTCCGACAGACTCTTCAAAGTTCATTCTTTCGAGCATGTGGAACTCAGTCATCTTACTTTTACTTGGAGGTTTCACTTTAGCGGCTTCCTTGACCAAATACAATATAGCGAAATTAGCTTCTACTTGGGTTTTATCAAAAGCAGGTACCAATCCGTCAGTTGTTTTGTTGACGGTTATGGCAATTGCATTGTTTGCTTCAATGTGGGTTTCCAATGTTGCAGCACCGGTTCTTTGCTTTTCGTTGATTCAGCCACTTCTTAGAACACTTCCCAAGGACTCTACGTTTATAAGCCCTTTGATTTTAGGAATTGCCCTTGCTTCTAATATAGGAGGCATGGCGTCTCCAATTGCTTCACCTCAAAATATGATTGCCATTGGTGCAATGGATCCTCAGCCATCTTGGGGTCAATGGTTTGTGATTGCGCTTCCTATTTGCGCTTTGTCGTTAATCCTCATTTGGATATTTTTGTTGATGACGTTCAAATGCAATTCACAGAATACGACTCTTGTTTCCATAAGAACTTTGGATGACAAGTTTACGGGTATTCAATGGTACATAGTCACTGTGACTGTGGTAACAATAGTCTTATGGTGTTTTGCGTCTAAATTGGAGGGAATTTTTGGAGAAATGGGAATTATAGCATTGATACCAATCATTTTATTTTTTGGTCCTGGATTATTGACCACTGAAGATTTTAATAATTACCCTTGGAATATCGTTGTACTTGCAATGGGGGGAACAGCTTTAGGCAAAGCTGTAGCATCTTCTGGTCTTTTAGCAACAATCGCTGTGACCATTGAAAAAGAAGTCGAGGGACTCTCTTTGTTTGGCGTTACCTTGACTTTTGGCCTACTCATCTTGACTATGGCTACATTTGTGAGTCACACCGTTGCTGCGCTTATTGTGATACCACTAGTGTCCGAGATAGGTGAGAAAATGAGCGATCCCCACCCGAGATTTCTTATAATGATTAGTGCTTTACTCTGTTCGGCTGCAATGGGCTTGCCCACCTCAGGCTTTCCCAACGTTACCGCTATTTGTATGACAGATGAGTTTGGGAAGCCCTATTTGACTGTTAACAAATTTATAACTAGAGGTGTGCCGAGCTCACTTATTGCTTATACGTTGATTATAACGGTTGGTTACGGGATCATGAAGTTGATCGGCTTTTAGATTGAAATACACGAGATTGAAGTATATGAGATTGAAGTATATGAGAGTAAAATTCAATATCGTGTGAATTTTTATTCAAATAGTCTCAAGGGAACATTTGCATCCTGATCTTCAGTTCGGTTTAAAAATTTTGAGCACAGTGAAATTAAGCAGTAAAAAGAAGATCAATGAGAATGCTATCCTAGAATTTGTAGACTGGCTTGCTTGTACTTACATATTCATCGCCTTCAAAATGGTGAGCGACCGTTTTCTAATTAGCATGTAGAGAAACGCGCGATAATGTTTAAATTAGGCTTTGGGACACTTTCGCAGGCTTTGGGACACTTTCGCAGGCTTTGGGACACTTTCGCTAACTTTGGGACACTTTGACAGGCTTAATTGCGCTGCAATTTACTGTCTTTGGGTAAATCGTAAGACCAGATAAAGTGATCCAAGCAACCCTACAGGACTTCTTATATGAATTGACAGCTCGATTGAGTAGAGAAATCAGTCGTTACTCAATTACACTTTAGCTGGCTGAATGCGCCGAGCGGCTTCAAGCTTCAGTGCGAATTCAGCGGCTTGGTCGCTTCATCCGAGCTGAAAGATAAGATCTGGAGTTCGAGAAAACTATAAAATGCTTCACTTCCCCGAAATTTTTCGAATCATCAACTCTCAAACTTAGCGATTCTCATTGGCCGAAATGTTGTACTCGAATGCTAATATTATCACCGTGAATGCTAGTTTTGAAATTATTGATAACGGGGCAATAGTTGTGAAGGACGACAAGATCATTGCGATTGGTGACAGTCACGAAATTACCGCTCAGTACCCTGACGAAGAAGTTCACGATTTGAAAGGGCAGATTTTGATGCCGGGATTGATCTCTCTTCATGTTCATTTGGCTCAATCTCTTTTAAGGTCTGCGGCTGATGATTTAGCTCTTATTGAATGGTTATGCCACAGAGTTTGGCCAATGCAAGGATGCTTTACAGAAGAGGATGGTTATGTCGCTGCCCAGCTAACAATCTCAGAAATGTTGAAGTCTGGAACGACCACCTTCGTTGAATCCTTATTCGCAGAACGCTACGGTTTCGAAGGAGCTGTGAAGGCAGTTGTTGAATCTGGAATCAGAGGTTGCCTTGGAAAGGTTGTTATGGATCAACCACGTTATGCAACCCAAGACGGCATTACTATGAATACCGGCCTTGTTGAAGATGAGAGATCTCTCCATAATGCTTTACGGTGCCACGAAAAGTTTGATGGGTCGGGTGAGGGGCGAGTTGAGGTCTGGTTCGGTGCAAGAACGCCGGGTGGAGTTTCCGAAGATTTGTACAGAA
The DNA here is from genome assembly GCA_002370695.1 of Metschnikowia matae var. maris. Classification (NCBI taxonomy): domain Eukaryota; kingdom Fungi; phylum Ascomycota; class Pichiomycetes; order Serinales; family Metschnikowiaceae; genus Metschnikowia; species Metschnikowia matae. The sequence continues at coordinate 50,716 of NKZH01001821.1, read as the reverse complement.
AAATGGTAAAAGCTTCCAAAGAGAAGAATATTGGAGTGACTATGCACTGTGCAGAAGTGAAGGCCGATCGTGAGTTCTTTGCTTCGAAAGGGCATTCCCCGATGACTTATTGCAAAGATCTTGGCTTACTTGGTCCTCGTACAGTTCTTGCACACATGGTTCACTTAGATGACCTGGACATAGAGATATTGAGTCATACAGGTGCTTCTGTGGCTCATTGTCCGACATCGAATGCAAAACTCGGAAGCGGAATAGCCAGGGTTAATGAAATGCTCAAAGCGGAAATTCCAGTGGGTCTTGGTTGTGACGGATGTCCATGTAATAATGTTATGGACCTTTTGCAAGAAATGAAGTTGGCTTCGCTTCTTCCTAAAGCAGTCCACGGCGACCCATTATTAGTTCCAGCGAAAAAGGTGATTGAGATGGCTACTATTATTGGTGCTAGGGCTTTAGGTAAAGAGAATGAGATTGGATCGATTGAAGTCGGCAAAAAAGCAGACTTCATTACTATCAACCTACTTGATAAGCTCTATGCGCAACCTATCAGAGATCCTGTTTCTATGGTTGTTTACATCGCAACTGGGGCAGATGTGGATAATGTAGTCGTTAATGGCCAGTGTGTTATCAAAGACCGTCAAATATTGACCATGGATGAAAAGAGTATCATCAAAAAGGCGAATAAGCATGGGGAAGAAGTTAGAGCAAGAGCCAACTTTTAATATAAGTTAGGCAATACAATGCACTTAATATTTGTTCATTACATGACAGTATACAGAATATGTATCCTTAGATTTCATCGTGCATCTCAATTGTGGGTAACGTGAAGTATCATCCACCGATCGCAATCGGCTCTCCCTTTTTCAACCTCGCCAAACCACCGGCATCTAGATCAGCTGAGGCACCACAGATGTTGCACTTCAATCTTTTACTGAAATAAAAGGGGATGACCGGGATAAAGAAGAGGGTGACCCAGTTGCTGCTCTTCACCCCAAAGACTGATTGGTTGTGGCATCTACCACAATAACAAGCCACTTGGCCGCCCTCCGGTAAGGGTTTGTTCATCTCCTTGACTAGTAAGGGTTAGTATTAAGATCATTGATTCCCCAAAAACGACTTACATAAAACACATACATCCTATAAGGAAAAAACAAAAATCCATGATGAGATAGATTAATTAAGACAGTGGTGTTCATTCTTTCAAGAACCGCAATGCAACCTGCTTCGACTACTCCAGAATATATTATATGCAGGTGAGAACCTAATGAGGCAATTGGCTGCATCAAGAATCGCTTGAGGGATCCTTTGTTTCTATGCAGTTATGTAATTCTTCAATTTGTTCGGTCGGGATTATTTTTTCCTTCACAATTTCAATACTCGAATTTATTGGCAAGAAAATTATTATTTAGGCTAAAAAATATAGATGCAAGTGCGTTGGTAAGAGGACAAAATAAAGTCCCGAACAAAGGGGCTGTGTTTTCGATCTTTTTTTTTTTTGAGAAAATCTAGCCATAATGAATTCGAATAACTTGAAACTAAATCTCTTCCAAAACCGTATATTGTCATGGCAACTGTTCAGCGAGATGAGTTTCATGATGCTATGACAATTAGCTAAGGAAAACTTGCAATGCACACAACGCGGCATTCCTTAACGCGAGCTCAGCTAATCGACACTCCCAGCACCACAATGCCCCCTAAAATTACAGCCCAACGCAATTTCAAGAATAAAGTCTTCACCTTGGCTAAAACTGCTCAACTCTACTGGTTTATTGGGCATGTTATGGCAGTCGTCTTCTTTTTTGCCTCTCTCCTATTTCGATTCATTAGTCAGGCAAAAGAGAAGCAGTTCTTTAAATTATCCATTCTTCTGGAGTTGGCATCTTATGGATGCGTCTTGAAGCAACTTCCTCCTGGGAGCTTTAGGAAGATTCAAGTGATGAAAAATGAAAGTGTACAATACTTTGCTTTCGCCTTGGTTATGTTTGTGACAAGTTTTAAATTGAACCCTTGGATAATAGGACTCACATCATATATAATCTATTCTTTTTTTCACTCCATAACATATTTTCAGGCTAATTTCCTAGATTATATGCCTTTATCGCTTCAAACCAAAGCGGACATAAGTCAAAAAATAACATTCATTGCTTCGAATTACAACGAGCAAGCCCTATACTTCGCTTCCTTTAGCGAAATTTCATTGTTGCAAAACCTCCTTTGGGACATTCCATCAATGTTGTTCAAACTAAGGAGCGACCCATCTTATGTGTTCTACAATTTGATCAACTATGCAGCCCTTGTAGTGTTTCTCAAATTGAGATATGACGAGTCCAGATATACAAAGACTGCAGTTGAAGTGCTAGATCAAAAGATTAATACTGCATTAAGCAATCAAATAATACCTCCACAGGCCTCCCATTTCTATAATGAAATTTTCAAGGTGCAGGCCAAGCGACTTGTTGGTCACATTCAGGTTCCAAACACCGAGCCTGACAAAAAAAGTCAATAATTAGTAAGGCTTTGAAAAATTTGAAGTCGAAGTTTTTATTTGGTAATCAAATTATGTTGAATTCCGTTTTATTAGTAAACACATATCCGATTTTGTCGGTCATCTAAAGCTTGTCGAAGTCTTGACAAAGAATCGCATTAATCATCGCCAGGAGTACATATAATTAAACATTATTCTTCACTGCGAACCAAGTTCTACACTTAGCTTGGAAGCAATACTTGACTAAGTAACACGAAGATGGCATCACTGAGCAGCAAGAAAATTGCATCCGCAAATACGAAGACCTTACGAGAATTACATATCATTTCTCTAGTGGTAAACAGTCTTGTATTGCTCGGGCTTTTTGTTTTTAAAAGGCCTTCCAGCAAGTGGAAGTTCTTCTTGTTTTCACTTCCAGCGTTCGCATGCCAATATGTCTTAGAAACAAGCGGTCGCCCTATTTACGCCAAAGACGAATACAGCGGTCAGGTTAAGCTTTTTAAAAGCGGCGAAGACATTAAAGGCCCAGGTCTTTTCGAATACATGTTTGATTGTATTTACATCACTTGGATCTGTGATTTGTTGATGCTAGTGTTTGGATCAAACAAAGTGTGGTTTCTCTATACCATGATTCCTGGGTTTGTGATTTATAAGGTCTGTTCGTTAGCCAAGTCTTTCTTGAAGAAAAATCCACCAACTGTACAAGATCAGCATTCTGAACATACAGAGCAAGGTAAAAGTAAGAGACAGGCAAAATTGGAGAAGCGTGGCCAAAGAGGACAAAATATAAGAAGTAGGTGAAACTGATACTTCCGGAGAAGATAAAATAATACGTACTTGTCTCTCTGGGAGTGTCACATCTCAAGCATGGAGCAAATTAGCACAGACAATTAATATACGAGATATTTATCTAGTATGGATGCCACTCGCTTTCCTCGCTCCAGCTTATAGTGTTGCGATTGATAATCCACCATCGCATAAATGGGGTGGGGATTATGCCATTGGTCCTTACTGGGTTGTGTCATTTCGGTATTCATCTCAGTCATTTCTATTTTTATCTGTATCTATGCTATACTAAAAATCCCCTGAACACACTGTTCTCAGACCGAGCCGATTCCGCAATCTCTCATAAGAGTAACTTTACCTCTTTCTCTCTTATTCATTGTCTATTGCCACTAACCCCCTTTTCCATTCGACTATTTCTGCATATTACCAGTCATTCACTGTTTCATTTACCCGCTTATATGCACTCACATGAACCTGCAGTACATCTTAAGATGTACTGGTTCCTCACGTAATAGTACTCACGATTTCAAGTTACGCTCCTCCGTATAAGGAAACATTCGTCTGAAATACATACTCACGCATTTAAATGCTACCCAAATTTCCCCAAACGACCTTGCAATACCAATTTAAAAGAATGCTAGCAAATGTTCCACAAATTATTAAGTCATCAGAGACGCCAGGGCCAATTGAGACACTGATAATAGAAAAAATTACTGCTTCATTGAACCCAACATTCTTGAAAGTTTCAAACGATTCCCATAAGCACAGCCATCATAAAGCTATGGTCCTGGCATCTAATGTATCAGAGTCTCATTTCAGATTGGAAATAGTCAGCAACGAGTTTGAGGGCAAAACCCTGCCCACGAGGCATAGACTCATTTACCAACTTTTGGATGATGAGTTTCAGAGCAAAGGCCTTCATGCCCTACAATTGAAAACTAAAACGGAAGAGGAAATGGAGAAGCTCAAAAAGTGAAACAATTCTCTAATAAAAACATTTTTTTTAACTTAATACATATACACAAAACACCAGGGTTCTCCTTGTACACTGCTAGCTCATGTATCAGCACCCACCAGCGAATTCTCCAGGGCAGATGCATTTTTCGCCACAAGCTCCACAATTCGCCTTATCACAGGTAAACTTAACCATGCAGGCACGTAAGCCTCGACGCGAGAAAACGGCCTCAAGTTGACATTTCTGAAAGGATCGTTGAAATGTCCATCGGTTGATACCACTTCGAACAATTCGTCATTGGATCCGTCTGTACTTTTCACCTTATCCGCGACCACTTGAAGGACGTCAGGGGCGATAGGTGTTTCATATTCTGCCACATAGTATTGAGAAATCAACTTTTGAATCTGAATTGGTTTCAATGAAAAGCAAATTTCATAAATGATGTCAATATCTTCAGTGGTATTCTTTCTCAATTGCAACAATTTGGCAGCTTGAAGCAAGTGACTTAAGTAAGCAGATCCATCTTCAATTTCATGTCCTTTGCACCATTCTTCAAGTCTTGTTACATTGTAGTTCACCTGCAAACCTCTCTTCCAAGACAAAAAGTTCCGTCTCATGACTAAATCGTTAAAACAGATAGCGTCCACAAACCTCAACAATTCACAAATCACCTCACTCATCACTTCATTTTCAATGAAATATGACTTCATCGACCAATAGACAGAGTTAAAAAATGACAATATATCATCCATTTTATACTGCACGCCTGGAGAAAATACCTTAGCCAAAAATGGAGAGCTGTCTGGAGCCATGAACCCCGGAAGCGACTGGGAGATCACAACAGCAGAAACTGCCTTTTTCTCCAAATCCTTCTCCATCTTTTTCATCCACATATTGTAGATATTATAAGAGAGAGATTCAAAATCCTCTTTAACAACAGCAACTAGCTTCAAATATTCGTCGAATTCTTCCTCACTCATGTCACGAGACAAGGTGTCATTGGCTATAATAGTTTGCTGGGCATAAGAGACGAAAGAGTACAACTCATGGGTATTCGACAACCAGAACGCACCGTTCGGAACGACTTCATCATCCTTGAGATTGGAGACGATGAATTGAATGGCAGCTAAAACTTCACCCAAGAACTCTTCACTTTCTTTGGTAAGTCCAAGTCTCCACATATCAGACAAGATGATGATAATAATCCTGGCAGGAAACAAGACCTCTTTTCTGGTTAAATCTGCTGCAACGCCCGAAGGAGGAATTTTCAATCCCTTTAACAAACCTTCAACAATCTCTCTATGAAGATTCCTAGAATCTCTCAAAAGTCTGAACAAAGCATCGTTGATATCATCGACATCAACAAAATCATCATTAGACACTGCAATAACAGACACAGGTCTTTGAGGCTGCTCAAGCGATGAAGTCCCATTGTAACCGAAGGCACTGCTGTGGCGCTTATTACTAGCATTTCTCATCTTACTACTAGCCACCAAAGCTTGCTGAGTTTGAAGCGCAGAAATTTCGTTCTTGAGTTGCTCAATATGGGCTTTCAAGTCAACCTCGATTGTGTCACGTTTCACAAGGGCTTCTTTAGCTTCTGTCAAAGCTTCGATATTTTGTTGCACTTCTTGTCTTAATTCGACTTGCTCTTTGGTCAATTGCTCAATCTTAGCTTCTGCTGATTGATACTCTTGCTGTATGATGCTCAACTCCTTATTTAAAGTCTCAATTTCCTTGCGGTGCTCTTCACTGTTTAAGTCTAACTTGGAATTGAAATCGGCTTCTCTCAATTTCAATGCTTCAGTTGCATTATTGGATTGGAGCAACAATTCTTTGAGATTCAGAATCTCATCCACCAACTTCTTGTTATCTTGAATTTTTCCCGTAAGTGACTGTGTGAGTTCGATGACTTTGTTCTCTAACTTGTATGATACCTCCTTTAGATGGTTGACAGATTTGGCATCAACCTTTAATTGCTCGAATTCACGTCTTGCAAGTTTCTTTCTTATCATCGATTGAATGGTGATAGCAGATTTCTTTTGTGCACCAAATTCTCTTCTTGTCAACAAGCCTCTGTAAGAACTTTGCAAAACCACAGCAGATTTTTCAATGCGGACTTCCCTGAAACTCTTTCTGGCTTGAAAGCCGCGAATAGCTCTTTGCAATGTAAGAATAGAATCCTGCGTGGCTTTGAATTGCTTTCTTGCAAGAAAACTTCTGACGGCAGTCTGCACACTGATGGCAGCCTTCTCTTCTCTGTCTTTCTGAATTCTATTTCTTGTAATAAATCCACGAGACAAAGAATCAAACAGGATGACGGATTCACGGATCTCCAAGTATTTTTTGCGGTAATAAACCCTGCGCATGTTCTTTTGGATCATAACAGCAGATTTGTGTAGCTTATCAGACCTCAACTTTTCAAAGTAAGCTAACATTCCTGCTTTAAAGAATATCTTGGTATTACCCAATTGATACTTTTGCCGATCAGTCATAAACTTACTGAGAATTTTGTCACAGAGACCTGCAACGGATTCTTGAGTGGTGTTCCCACTCATCACTTTGATCCACTCATTTGAAGGGACCAATATATGGTATCTGTCAGCAAATTCCACGTATGTCCACCTGGACGGAAAACCAGCGCAAGAAATTCGAATTGTTTCCAAAACACCGCATGCTCTCAATTGAGATAACACCATTAAAGAATCAAACTCCCATGCCTTCTTCTCCTCATTTGGTTTGATGCATCTGATGTAATGGGCGTTGGTTGAGTTGATGGTGTTCATAAGATCAATCAAAGAATTTTTGAACAAAGAACCTAATGTGGGCTTCTTCGAAGCAATAGACTTCCTGCCCGAAGCATTAGCATTTGTTGCTTCAACTGAGGCTGAATTCTTATCAATGACAGACAAGATATTCTGCAACATTTCATTTTCAGTGTTCTTCAAAACATCCAAGTGCCCTTCCCCAACTGTGTCTCTGTTCTTTTCGATAAATCCATCAATATCGTACGTAACATCAAGGGCATAATGGCTAACGACGAACTTCGTTTGACCGAATCTGGGCTTCTTGAAGTATTTGTTGGTAGGCGGTTTATCAAGGTTTTGGTACATTTTTTCAACCCACGATTCATCGTTTCCGGCAGGCAATCTAGATTCTTCATCCAAGAGAGACAATATGCCTAGCCTGTTCTCAATTAAATTGATGCAGGGCTGGTTGTCGGCGAAATCGATGAACGACCATTCAATTTCTTCCTTAATATATTCTTCTTGCTCCAACTTGAAGACATGCTGGTTGAACTGTTGTTGCAACTTTTCATTTGCATAATTGATACAGAATTGCTCGAAAGAATTCTTCTCAAAATGTTCAAAGCCATAGATATCCAAAACTCCAATGAAAGAATTGATATTCTCTGCCACCTCAGGCGGGCAAAGATCAGCGTTGATGTAGTCCACAAGCCAATCGAATAGAGCCGAGTAAATGTATTTGGCGAAAGAATCCCTCGCAACTAGAGCTTGCTTATGATTCAAATTACTAACAATTTTCTCGGATCTGGTTGTGATTTGTTTCTTCACACACCATTTACTGAAATTGAAAGCATCAATTCCCAACAATTGACAAGCCTTCACCAAATTTGGCTCATCTGAAGACAAATGAGCATCATTCCTGGTAGCGGTTATGTCAATGTTACCAATATGTAACAAAGCAGCCAAGATCCGATAAATGTCAGCTTGTTTTGATTCGTCAATTCCAATCAAAGATAAAGACTCGTTCGTAAGAGAGAAGTCCTTGCCATCATCGACACCGGCTATGTCGTTTGCATTTCCTTGGTTTGTGTAATTGAAATCTTCGGCAAAAGTTAAACCTAAGGAAGCCTTTTCATCGTCATTCATGCCTGCCAACATCTGGTAGAAAATGTGGTAGTTTCTTTCAGCTAAAGGTTGAAAAACGAGTCTGGAACGTTCCAAAAGGTAGGTTCTCACACGAGCACCAATGATGGAAGTATTTTTGTCGAATAAAATCTCCAAGTACTTTCCGAATCTGGATGAGTTGTCATTTCTTGTCGTTTTTGCGTTACCAAAAGCCTCGGTGATAGGGTTTGTGGCAAGGATTTGCTTCTCAACATCAGACATGTCAGACTTGTGCTCTGTGCCGACCTTATTTTCCAATTCAGATTCTTCTTCAACAGAAGCAAAGTATCTCATGATGTACTTGGCACTAACCGTCTTTCCGGCACCAGACTCACCACTGACGATAATTGTTTGGTTTTTGCCATCAACTTTCATGCAGCTGTAAGCCTCTTCAGCAATGGCGAAAAGGTGCGGTTCCAACTCACCTCTTCTTTTACCAGCATAGGCCTGTATGATATCTTGAGAATAGAGCTGATCCACTTTCTGAAAAGGGTTTGTAGCAATCAACACTATACCAGAATAGGTGTAAATGTTCAACTGGGAGTACCGCACTTTGATGGCGTGCAAAACTGCGGGTTCATTGAGATAGGACAAGGAAGTCAAATCCTCAGCAGCCTCCAAGATTGGCGGATTCCGTAACTGAGGCAACTTGCTATTATCTTCACTAAGATCATCGGTAACAACAGTAAATGACTTTGATTCATCGTTCTCAGCGACAAATTCCAATGTATAAGAATCACCCTTCTTGGTGTTTGACAGAATAGTCACGGCGACCCATCCTAATTTCTCATCAGGGTACCAGCAGCGGCTAAATGTTAGTATAGAGACTGTAGTTGAAAGTCACATTACATGAAGACATACGTTCCCACTTCATAAGAGGATGCCATTCTTCGCTAACCTCGGTTTTAAAAATGATCTTACTGAAGAAGAATGGTCTAAGATTTCTGTTTTGCGAGTGGACTTTGCCGACGAGTTAAAAAATCGACTTATTTTCTCTGAGATTTCTGTAGAAGGGCAGGCGAAGGCAGGTTGTTGTGTAAGATCAAAACAAAGAAAATACGTGTATGTACACTTGTTCTGGTATTTTCTCACGGGTAGGAGGGTGGACACCGCGGCACGTCACGTGCCGGATCAATAGTAGAATTTTTCTTTCCTTGATCTGCATGCGTTTCATGTTTTGGTCTGGACACGGTCTGGGCCGTGTGTGGCTGAGCTAAGCGAAACACACTAAACCATCGAAGATCATTTTAGAAAAAGGCATTTTTACATACTAAACAAGATATCTGATTATATAGTGAGTGCAGGAGTTTTGAAAGCGATCTTGCCGGCCAAATGAAGCGCGTCTTATTTTGTCAATCGCCTTTCAAGACCGTCGGCAGTCGCAGCCAACGCTCGTCTATTGTCACGCGAAAAGACCGAGCATAGACGACGCAAATCCGCGCGCACATTTTCGCGGTTTTCGAATAACAGCAGCGCTAATGTTTTCCGTTATGTTAACGAGGGAAAATATATCACAGCAATGCATGCAAATTTTTGATGACTTGAAATGCTGAAGTTCATCTGATGACATGGTACGTGCCTGTAATACTAGGTTCCCATCACGTGACAAAGCATGCCCTACTGGTGCGAAGTGTTTAGTCAAAACCTTAAGTGAATAAGAGCTTTTTAACTGTAAATTTATCCCACATATTTTAATAATTTGCGAAAATATTGAAGTTAATTGAGATTGATTGAGACAAAGTTGCTCTTACTGACCTTTCTATCATACATTGTTTTCCTCAGTCTACAGTTTTGTATGGCTTATACGCTGTGACCAGGTTTAAAACCAAGTCAGTTTCTAATGAAATGTTGGTACTCTTCAAAAATTGACTTTTCTTTCCAGATATTTTTCAAAACACCTTGAGTCTTGAAAATAATGCCGTGCATTCGATATTCTTGGAAATCAACCTGTTTTTAACAATAATATAGGCACAAACTGGACAACAGTCCCACTTATTGTGCTTCAAACAAAACATTTGAGAATACAGAAATTCAGTACTTAGTGACTCACATACAGGCACTTTTATTTCGCAGCCATTTGTGCAGCACTTGCGAAATACTAAGTTCGTCAAATTTGTGATCTAAATTTGCGATCACAAACTAACATTCTTCTTCTTTGGTTTTACATAAAGAGAAACACTAAAGAATCAAATAAATCTCTCCCCCCCCTCTCCCTCCAGCATTGCTCTTTAAACCTCCAGATGAATGAAAGTCACCGAATTTTCTCCGGACAGGAATTACCGGACAGGAATTACTCAAGTTCGGGTGACGAAACTACCATTTTCTCACCTAAATTCCCCGTCCACGTTTACCGTGGACGTAATATGTCCATGGAGTCAAAGCCTAGGGACGTGACTAGAGAGTACGCTGATTTCAACTACAAAAATGTTACGTGCTTCTCTGCCAGGTCGCAACAGTATTGCACCAATTTCTACGAGCTGATCAAAATGAGAAAGATTCCTGATTACGACAATACTGTTCATCTTACGGAGCAGCAAATACTTGCGGCAAAGATTAAAGGTCGACACAACCATGATCTGTGCATAAGTGCACAAAAACCCTTGAAGAGATATTGCGAGAAAGAGATGTGCCCCATGGTTGTTTTCAGAGACAAATTCTTCACAGAACTTTTTGAGGCACCACCAAGGCTCTCATCTGAAAAATTCGAAACAACACCTAGATACTCTGCCACTCAAAGTGGCAAGTTTCTTATTACGGCAGGAATAAGAAACGCCTTCTCGAAAATCGAATTAACATTCGGCTCCAAAGAGACAAGGTCTATGAAGCACTACAGGGAAGTGCGGAATCGGGCTAGAAAATATTATACTTTTCTTTATGGCTTCAAAAAAGAACCATCAGATGACTCTCACTCAGACAACGAACTTGAGGACGCAATGCGTGAGTATCGCAAGACACTCAGTGACTTTCAAGATCAGGCTCCAAAACAATCCTAAGTAAGTTAGAATAAACCACAAGGATGCCGAAGAGATAGATGCTATGGGACGGTTGATACAGATAATTAGANGCCGAAGAGATAGATGCTATGGGACGGTTGATACAGATAATTAGAAAAAAAATAAAAAATAAAAAATTGCATAAAAAACCAAAAACTCAAAACTATATAACTGTTAGGCAAGGAGTTTCGCGGATGATCAGAAAGTATAGTTTACTGCTTTCATAAATTTGTTTTGTCTTGAGAAATAGGAATACAATTGGAAATATCCTACTACTAAGAAAGACACTTGGGTAGCGGATTCATGTACAAACAATTTGGAAGAATGAATATCTTAACTACCTTGAGATGATGAGCGAAATGATACCTTTAAAGTGAAATCATGTAATAAAAGTAATAGAGCTTGTGGTTCTTGTGGAACGTGAGAAAATAAATCTTACATTCGAGACTTGGACCGTGGAAGAAAACTTTGACACTTGACTGGAAATTTCATGGAAGGCAACGAAATTGAGGCTATCTTTAGAAAATCTTTGGAATTAGCTTAGAGGTGACTATCTAGAAATACACCGTTATTATTAAAGAAGATAGTAGTTTTTTAAAGCAAAGTTTACGTAAAACGGTTGTTTTGCTCGACTTCAAATTTACTACTATATAGATTTTGGACTGCGGTGTCTTTCAACCTAACTTCTGGGCATGACATAACACGCTTCTGACTCTTCAATAGGATAGAAGGCTACTAGAAATATCTGCAATGCGACAGTAAGCTAGTGCAATCAACAAGAAGGAAGGTGCTTCTGTGCTCAATACTTGCTAAATAGAGAAGATGAGTAGTATACTTTTTTCAAAACAATACAGGAATTACTGATTGTTAGAAGTACCTCAGAATAAAATAGTGCCGTATTTACGATTAAATTGAAGATTGAACTAGCATAGCTTTGTTTTCTGTTTGGCGTAGAATCTCGGAAAGCAAATTTCAAGACATTCTGGAGGATAAAGTGCGATCAAGGAGCGTAGTTCGGTTGTTTATTAGATTTAAGCAGTGTTTCATGGTTAGCCACATGCAAGCCTTTATATTTTGAAGATGTAATGAGCCTTTGCGAGCTGGACGGAATTAAGAAAGATACAGTTCAGTCCATCATTCATTGAAAAAAAAATAAAAAAAACAAAAAAACAGCTGCTTTCCAAATAATCTATTCGAGTCTGCGATAAGAACAAATGGCCACAACTATGACAAGGGCCCCTAAAATTGAAGCAGAAAAAAATTGCTTAAATAGTTGCTTAGAAATTGATTGATTAAACGAACTGTCTGTAGGAGTTAAACGGTCTTAAAAAAAGAACTGTATGCGAGTCTAAGGGATGAAATCCGCTCTCCCACACATAGAGCTTTACCTTTGGACTAACTAAATTAATGAGAACTAGTGTTTTTTTAAGGGCCTTCTCTATGGCCTCATACAACTCTTTTTTTCGTACCCTCATGGTGTCCTCTCATTTCTTTCCTTTTTTTTAGTTCTTCTGAATCCAATTCCTAGCTCCTTCTTTTCAGATCTATTTCTCAAGCCCCTTTCCTCCAATGGCAAATTCTATGACGCCCTGATCTTTCTTTCTAATTCGATTTATGTTTCTGGTTGAAGTTCGGATCTTGGTTATTCTTCTAGTTCTAAGTACAGTTCAGTGAAACCTTAGGAACATCGATACCCGGTGGATTGGGGAGTCCGGAATTTGCATAGCTATTGAATTCATTAGATGCGTTTTATTTAAAACACGATTCTGTTTCTGGTTAATGTTCTTTAATTAAAGTACTTCGAGACAACATTGGGTGAATATGGTCTCGAAATCTCATTCTTGTTTCGGTAAATTAGAATAAGTCCTCAGATTTGCAGTAGTAACAATTATTCAAAAATGTTTTCGAATGATAGTTGACCCTTGTTGATATCAAAGTCATAAAATGATAAGCTTTAAATATTAAGACAAGAATATACTTCAGGAAGTAAGTTTACAGCCTCAAATTTATCATATTCTAGCTGTGGAGCTCATCGCTAATCTAGTGATTATATGTCTAAGACATATTAAACCATATTTGACAGGAGATCATCAAATTTCTCTTACCAAAACAAGCCATCTCATGAATACCTTGTCTGCAAAGCCAACGACTCCAAATCATCTGCTATTTAATAAGTATCACCTCTTGTAATGGAAACCTTCGTATTCAGGTGAGGAATTCCTAATCCAAAATTTTTTTATATTCTGGCGATCAACCTATAACTTCGACTTAAAGGAAGGATTCTCCAAAGGCTCGTACACAGCACTAAAGAGCTTGTCGTCAGGCGTGTATCTGTTTAAAGCCGTGGTATCCACAAACGACTCGTTTAAATGACCGATTGTAGGAGCACCCAAAAGCCGCATATTCATCACCATTTCATCTTTCAATATCTGGATCGCCTTATACACTCCATCATCTCCGTAAGTCGACATAGCATATAGGAAGGGCCTTCCTAATCCAACTCCAGTGGCACCAAGCGCTATAGCCTTGAGGATATCACTTGCTCGTCTCACTCCTCCATCGATAAAGATTTGCATCTTTCCCAAAAGACCTTTTTGGCGGAGAACTGGGTTGAGCTGCGCCAAAATCTCTATGGGGGCCTTGACTGAGTCAAGCTGTCGGCCACCGTGGTTGGATAAGACGATTCCATCTACACCATACTTGATGGCTTGTAAGGAGTCCGCAACACTCTGGACTCCCTTGAGAATAATCGGCATTTTAGTGATAGACCGGAACCACGCAATATCATCCCAATTGAGGCCTGTGTCAATGAAAGATGAAATGGCACGAGCTGCACCCTGAGTACGGTCGGCATCACTGCCCTCTCCTTGCACATGAGACAAATCCTCGACATTCTTGGACCGCATATCTTTTTCTCTTCTACCCAATTGGGGCGCATCCACGGTGATGAAGAGACCTTTGATGCCTCGCTTTTCGGCATGATGCACCAAGTTAAGTGTGATTTCCCTGTTTGAATTTACGTATAACTGGAACCACTGGGTCTGTGTGCCATCTGCTTGGTCCATGATTTCGTCAAAAGAACACAGCGCAAGCGTAGGAATCATCTGAATAACATCTTGTTTTGCAGCAGCACGGGTAAGCACTTTTTCACCATCCTCATGTCCCAATTTTCCGAGAGCAGTGGCGGTGATGTAAAACGGCACTGATGTCTTTGCGCCAAGCATAGTCGTACTGGTATCGATTTCTGAGACATTGACCAAGATCTTGGGGTTAAAGAAGATTCTGTGGTAAGATAAATGATTGTTGCGTAAGGCAATTTCGTCGTCGGCTCCAGAAGAGTAGTAGGCCCAAGCGGTTTTCTCCATGGTGTTTTTGGCAACATACTCGAAATCATGAAGGTTATACATCTGCGATAATTCAGGCATATTCTTGATATTTCCGCGACGGGCAATTTCGTTTTCACTGAGCGGATCTCCATCCTCATCATATAATTCTGGATCATCCTGTGACTCCACTTCAGAACCGCCGATTTCAGTAGAAGCTGGAATAGGTGCTTTTTGGTCTTGTTCATCATACTCTACATCATACTCACCCACAATATCCCTGGCTTTGGTAAGATATTCTTTATGATTCACTGGCTCCATCTCACCAGACTCTACACCGGCTTTGCGTTTGGGTTGGGCCTTTGGTTTGAGGTGGGGCTTTGGCTTAGAGTCGGCGTCCACAGGACCGAGATGGTACTTCTGCGGAAGGTATTTCTGCAACGTATCGCCGGGGTGAATGGGGTCAAAAGCCTTGGTGGCATCTTTCCCAGCGTATTTTAGGATAACAGCAGATCCACCGGGATGCTCAGAAAGGAAGTCTGTGACGTCGTAGACCTTGCCATGGATTATCACCCAGCAATCCGAGTTCTGGTTATGGGTAGCAACCTCGTTGTATGTTAGCATTCTTATGAGGGGACAAAAAATACGGCTAGTCGACTATATATAGCTATTGAGGAGAAAAAATGGTGTGATATAACGGGCTCGGCGGTTGGTTATCAGAATGCGGGGGACAATGCGTGCATGCATGGTGGGGGCCAGTAAGAGAGCTGGGGAAGTAATTGTCCCAATGCGGTCATTTTACGCGCACCCTATCAGTAAAGCGGCCGTAGAATAATTCCTTGAAGTGGCTCATAGAACCACAAAGCTTTCTTTTTTTTGGTGACTTGTCGGAATTTGTATTGCACACCAAGTCTACAACCATCCGTGACAAAGACTTTAGTGACTAAAATGGGTTCAGGTACTTCCGATTTGAGCACACAACACATAATAGGATCATTGATACTTGATAAGATATTTGTGGGGCCACATGATCACAATAAGTCATGTTTAAAAGGCATTGCAATGAGCATTGTAGTTACAGTGTTTTTCAAAATGATTCAAACCAATCTCCAGCTTTAAGATTCCCAGAATATTGAATTCCAATGAATGTTGGTGTTTGAAACATTATAAAATTGAATTTGATAGACTATGTGAAGGGGTACGAAACTTCTTGAGTTCTGGGTCTGTTTAGTTTTGTTAGTTCTGGTTCCAAACATTTTGTCCACTGGTTTGAATATTTTTGAACAACACTGTATAGCACGCTGCTTGATCCAGGTCTGATTGCGCTCTCCCTCAAATTTGGCAGCTTTTTTCGAGTACTAGGGCATGTACGGAGGCGAGGTACTTCGTGGATATGTTGTATGCAGACAAGTGAGGCATTATGTACGGGCCTTAGATGAGTGGGACACACAGACCATGATTAGACAATAGGACTGTGTAGGCCTTAGAAGAGTGGAATGTGCAGGCCTCATATGGGAGGAAGAATATAAGAAGTGCTGCCACTTTGGGCTTTTAAGGTACAACTGACCAACCCACCTCCCCCAGTGTAACGATGTATACTAAAACGTATGTTGAAATTTTCCGCCACACTATTTGCGTCTTTTGAGCAGTCTATAACTTTACCAAGAGGCCAATTTGAGCAAATAGATTTTGGAGCAAATATTTGACGGTGAATAATTTGAGAACAGTGAATTGTCTAGATCTGTTTGGGGTGTCTAATTTGATGAAATTTATTAAAAATTGGGTCGTGTAGGGCCCAAAACACTACCGACGGAGTCGGAGTATCGCACATCCGTTAAGTTGGGGTCATATAATTTGAGAAATAGGCCGCCTCGAGATTGCAGTGTGCAGGACAAACGGTTACACCGGTTCATCTTAACTCAAAAGTTCCATGTTAGGAGAAACTGTAGTCAGGATTTCAGCTTAAAATATATCTGTCGTGCATATAGAGTACGTTTGTTGTTGCCAAGTGCATGAAAGGCAAAAGCATAAATGAAATCTAAGACAGGGGAAGGTATTGTCTAGCGTATGCACACCGCGAGAAAATTCCCTCTATCGCTGACACTGGCGCGCGGAAAAAGCCTTAGTTGTGCGCACGTCAAAACTTTCACGATCTTCCCAATCTCGCAGGTCCTTAGTAACACATCTAGTTCACCCACTGAAACGCACCCTCCGCCCAAACACTCAAAACAAATCCAAAGAACCTCTCAGAAACAAACTTGTGAAACATTCGGATCTTTATAGTGCCAAGCCCCATCTATTCTATAATGGTGCTTTTGAACGGGGTAAAGTACGCCTGTGAGCGGTGCATACGAGGCCATCGGGTTAGCTCTTGCACTCATACTGATAAGCCCCTAACCATGATTAAACCAAAAGGAAGGCCAGCTTCTCAGTGTTTACATTGTCGAGAGCAGCGCAAACTGCGTGGCGCCCATATCTCATGTGTGTGTGGCAAAAGAGGAAAATCTCCGGGTCAGCATTTTGCTTCTTGTCTTTGCCACAAGAACTCGCTGTGTACGTGTAGTAAGGAGAAAAAGCCTAAAAAGAAAAAGCATGAAGGTGAGGAAATGCAACTGCTCGAGGCCCTGGAGGAGCCACATATGATCATAGAGGACATAGCCATCCCCTTTGAGGCCGAGTTTGGGCTTCTAGATTGTTTCTCGCCCAACCTGTTCGGTGGCCAAGAACAACTAAAGTCAAACGAAATAAAAGTTAATGACCGCTTGCTGGGAGGGCTGAAAATTACCCTGCTAGAAACGCCGCAAAGCCTTCCACCTACAAATCAGGATCTAGACGGTGGGGATAACGAAACGCATGATTTCTCTGGTCTCACAAATTTTGCAAACCCGCCCTCAGATGCAGAGTTGGATATTATGGAGAACATGTTTCCTCTCTTTCCGTTGGTGGGTTCCTCTTCTTTTAGCGATAGCTCGTCCCTCCCTCTTCTGGCGATTTCAAAGCCCAAGACCCCAAGAGATGAGAAGCACGACCTTCCTTCAAAAGACAAAAACATACCACAGAACTTGACTCGATCAAACTCTGCACATAACTCGCAAACTTCTAGCTCACAGATGGCTAATGCACAGATGTCTCACTCCCAGATGCCCCCTCAGATGTCTAACTCACAGATGTCTAACTCACAGATGTCTAACTCACAGATGTCTAACTTACAGATGTCTAACTCACAGATGTCTAACTCACAGATGTCTAGCAGCTCTCATATACCACATCAGACTGCACATCCTTTCAGTTGGTCAGCATCACAATCTACTCAATCTAACCCATACACATCCCAGGCACTGACCTACCAGCCAAAGCCACTACGAGCATCTGCATCTTTTGATGGTACAGTACATACGCCCATGGCATTACACACACTCCACGGAAGCAACCCAAACCTTCCCCAGAGCGGCCGACCACGAAGACCGGAGAGTGCGCTATCGGTGACTTCACTGTCATCCAACACAAGCAAGCAAAATCTCTTTGAGAATGCTAACTATCATCTTCCCAAAGCATCCAGTTCTGCCGCTTTCCCGCCATTTAATCTATCGGGAAACAACTCCAATGATGATTTCTCCTCGTTGTGTTATCACAGTGTTGGCGTGTACAACGAATCGCGGCTGCTCTCGCTTGCCAGTGACGATGATACCTTCAAGAACTTTCACTCCGTCACCACACCACAGTCCTCGCTACCGTCCCGGCAACCTCTGCAGTCCCGGAGGAAGTCCTCACTTACTAGATCTTCTCAGGCTCACCATACAGTACCTCAGGTTCTTCATACAGCCCTTGGAAAAGAAAAGGCTAATTCTTGCGATTCCTCACCCTACCAAGTAAACACTCGCAGATCGCCCTCGGTAGACCAGCAAAAGTTGAATCGCATAGATACCTACCTCCGAGAAGTGGCAGAGGAATCTGTGCCCGCAAGCCTCTCCCCTGGAGCAATTGCTGCTCGGGACGCAAAGAATGCCTTTGCGTCTTTGGGCAATTTGGAGCAAAGCAAAGATTTGGCTTTTGACTTGCCTATGTACTCAGAGCTTCTTGAGTACACTCCGAACTGATACACTTTTCTTTTTTTTCTGGTTTTTCTTGCCCGGTGCAAGCTAAATAATAAATATTAGCCAGTCTGACATGTAAGTCATTTGAGTAAAAGAAAATTAGGAGCTTTCCATGAAAAGTAGGTAATAATTTATTTGGAACTCTAATGTAATTTTCTCGTTGTTATGCCTTGTTCCTTAGTTACTCATTCCTATATATATATATATTTCGATGGCTGCTACAAGGAGAAATCTGTAACCACTCAAATCACTTTCGGCAGAGGACTTTCATGAAACAGTCAAGCAAGTCAACATTAGCGATGATTCTTCTTCTGACGTGGCAACCCAAGACATTGTGTAGCGGTCCAAGAACGGCCATTGCTAGGATCAGGAGTTTTGGGCTCGAAGAATATCTCTAGGGCTTGGGCGCTATCCTCTGGGGTCTAGCATATACATATACCACAGAGGATTGACGTGTCAATTATTGGCGCCAGTGTATCTCGTTGTGTATACGAGCAAGTCATGAAGATACCAATTATTTCTATGGCGGATATTCATACGATATCATTCTTTACTACAAACTCTCTTGTTTATCTTGCAAAGACAAGTGTTGTAAGCGGTGCACATTAGAATCCAAAGATAACATATTCTTGTTTGCCTCTGAATCTTGCGCAGATTTTTGCCGTTGCTCCGCACTCTGAGGAACAATGGAGGTATCGATATGTTCCTTGAGGTATAACAGGAGCTTCTCGTCATTGACGTCCAAAATCGATTTTTGTTCGCTTTCCTGAAGAGAACAAAGCCGAATCAAGTACTGGAGAAGTGAGAGGTGCTTGTACTTCTCTACTTTAACATCTTCCTCGGCACTTTCGTATCCCGAACCGTTGGAGCTGTTCGACTCAGTGTCGGAATCCGAGTCGGTGTCTGGTTCATCGAAATCTGCGCCGATTTCTCCTAGGGCCAAGTACTCAAAAGTGCAATTCTTAAAGATCTTCAAAGTCAAAACAGGAGATGTGGAATTTTCCAATTTCAAGAGCTTTCCACTAGCAGAAAAAAACTGCTTCTTGAAGTCGTGGAGTTTGAACCGTTTGAACCTGGGTACCTCTCTATCTTGGGGATTCTCTTCATCTGTGTTGTGGTATCTGCCATCATTGAAATCTTCTCTAATTAGCAAGTCGTATTCAAAGGCATCTTTTTGCACTCTGTATATGGAACACAGAGCCCGGGCAAATTCCTCTTTCCACGTGATGGAATTGTGTTCGGAATCTTCGGTTGAGGGCTCCTCGAGGTACTTGAGCCTACTGGGATTGTAAAATATGGAGAATAACTTGAGATCAAATGTAGGCCCCACCTGAACGGACTCTTTATCGGGCTTCTGGAACTCCTCGTTCGATCTGACAATATAGTTTGATGCCTGGAGTAAACGGCCCGGAGATATGTGCAGGTTCAACGATGAAGAGAAGTTGACTCCGGTAGTAATGAGCGATAAATTGATAAGGGGAATTGCATCGTTGATGGTTGAGATAAGTCCCTTGAACTTGAGCTCGGCGAACTTTACCGACTCCTTTTCGTTGGTGTTGCTCAAACAGGCAAGAATCTCATTGATCTCAAGCTCGAAATCGTCAATTTCTTGCTTCAAATCGGAGACAAGGTTGACACAAGCATCCAACGCCGAATTTCCACGAGCTGCCAGAAGCTTGATCAAATCAATGGACTGTGAGAGAATGGTGATCTTCATCTCAAGCTTCACCTTCAACCTCTCGAGCCGGGTCTTTTCTGATGCAGGAATACGATCGAGAAGCTTGCTGACCGTTTTTATGGCATATCCTGAGGCTATTGAAATACCTGAGCGGATGGCGAATGTAACCGCTTGGTTGCTTGCCTTGGCTAAGATTTCATCCATGTGTAATATTCCGTGTAGGTGAAGTGGTAAACGAGGTCGCAGTACTGCACGAAGACAGTGTCATAGTTATGGTGTTAAATTATGGTCAACCAAGATTCAACTATAGTTAAGTCATGTTCGAGTAAAGTGACAGGAATTTATTAGTAATATTTGAGTCAAATCAAAGAGTCATGAAGTCAAAGATAAGATGCATATTAGAAAAGCCATTATAGGTGAGTGTATGCAGTCATAGTCGTTGTTGATTGAATTACTTGAGAAAAATTAGTAGCTAGAGTATCATTAATTGGTGAATTTCATATTTTAATTCATCCTCAATCTTACGTTATTTAAAAATCTCAATTTGTTTTTCTTTCTTCATACCCAAAATAATTTTAATGAATGCTACCGGAGACATTTGCTATGTGACTGCGAAAAGGAAATTTCGATACAAAAAGCCTCAAATGAAATGTAAGAATTAACTTTCGAAAATACAACAAAAAACGACGAAGGAAAGAAAAAGGGAAGTACGAAAAATAAAAGATGAAATTGCCGGATTTTCTGATACATCTAGTACTAATAAGCGTGCATTCTGGAAGATTCCTTGAGGAAACCCATCTGTTTGAATCACAATAATCGTAGAAGGTTCGACTATTGGTAACGAGAATTTTGATAAATATGATCATAAATCTGTTTTAAGTAGAATTGATAAAACTAACATTTGGAGCGATATTTAAAATTAGTATTCAATAGGCTTTACCCACAACTATGTCAATAACCAGTGACAATAACCAATGACAATAACCAATGACAATAACCAACAACAATGACCAATGACAATGACCAATACGTAAATGACGAATAACAATAACATTTGCGACAATAAAAAATAGGACCATCAAATGTATTTTTTTTTTCATTATGGCTCTATCACAAAGTCATGTATTACAACGAATTCATAACAGCATGACGTTATTGTTGAGCGATACTATCCACGCTGAAAATAGAAAGGTTATGTCATTGGGGACTAATGACATCATATAGTCAATGATCTTCAGTGATCATCTCAGTCACTTCTATTCTTACATGTTTCTAAGCTATATTCAGAGATCCTTGCATCTTAACGTCGCTGTTTTCGATGATCTCTTATAAGAATATTCTCGTTGTCTCTTATATGTCCCGTTTCTCGCCGTCTTAATCTCTTACTGACATTGTTTTCACCAAGACAATGCCCAGTGTTAGACGCGCTAGACAACCCCCTAGACCGCACCTGCAAATTATAGGCCAACCACAGTTACATCTGCCATGATTATAAACACTCACACGAACCTGCAGTATAAATAAAGATGTACTGGCTTCTCAAACTCAAAACTTTTGTCAATCGGAAAAGGCTAGATGATTATTAACGGACAAGGCCCCTGACGCGGCATAAGATTTGATGCGTATAGTGTACTATAGTGAATTTGACAAAAAAAAAAGAACGACAAAGTAAAGACAAAGTGGAGTAAATAGGAAAAAGGTGTTAAAAAAAATCCCAAATCACAATTAATGATCAATTGAAAAACTAGTGCTAAATCACTCATACGATTTAACGGATGGACAACCAATCTGATGCTTACAGATGATGCGCGTATCTTCATTATAATAATACTACTACATACAATAAGCCATAGACATACTAAACGCTACAATCCCATAACTAACGTGGCATACTCATACACAAAAGCAAAAAAAACAGGCCATAAATTATCCTAATGGTATACAGAAAGCCACTCAAAGAATTCACGACCCCGCTCGGATCGGGAGCTGGAGTGGCCAAGGAAAAGCGGCCACCCAAAATCCTAGACTCTGGGACGCGTTTGGCCCGCCCGTTCCGCGTTCCGTTTTCCGAGAAAAGATCCCCAGAGAATGTGAATAAGGGAATTTCCGGGCCGAAGTCTCGCAGGGCAAAAGAAGGTGTCAAGGTTTATGTTGTGGGTGACGAAGATACGCCTATAACTGTTGAGGATGAAGATAGTGCGTACGAGCAAGAGGGCGAAACCCATAAAAATTTGTTTCGGCCCAAAAGAAAGGGTGTTTTGCTACTGCGAGCCATTCTACAAGGAGATAACCTTCAGAAGGTGGAAGGCACTATACGCAAATCGTTTCTGGTGCCTTTCTTAAAGACAGAGGCAAACAAGGAGCTTATGGCCCGTTCTATCCCGCCACCACCGTTAGGTACTCACCGCAAAATCATCATGCCTCCTCGACCGCTCCACGATCCTACAAATGAATTTGCTATTGTTCTATATGACCCCACAGTTGATGTTTTCCCGAAAAGTGAGCCCGAGCATGATGAAGCCGAGAAAAGTACTTCTCCCGAACAAAGCAGCTCGCCAGTGCCTGAGGACGGACCTGCTCCCAAGAAACGCCGTCCTCAGAAGTCTGTTGCTGAAATGCTAGGGATATGCAAAGAACAGGATCTGGCGGATAAACACCCTAATGTCCCCGTTGTGATAGACCCTCGACTCGCCAAGATCCTTCGGCCGCATCAGGTGGCAGGTGTGAAGTTTTTATACCGGTGTACAGCTGGCCTTATGGATGCAAAAGCCCGGGGCTGTATTATGGCAGATGAGATGGGGCTTGGAAAAACCCTCCAGTGCATTGCGCTCATGTGGACATTGCTCAAGCAGAGTCCACGGGGAAAAAAGACCATTGAAAAGTGCATCATCGTCTGCCCCTCTTCGTTGGTTCGAAATTGGGCCAATGAGATTGTTAAGTGGTTGGGAGAAGGAGTGCTCACGCCCTTGGCGGTTGACGGAAAATCTACGAAAACCGCAGAATTGGGTCTGGCTCTACAACAGTGGTCTGTGGCTAGAGGCCGGAATATAGTGCGTCCTGTTTTGATCGTGTCGTATGAGACTTTGAGGAGAAACGTCGATAGATTGGCCGGCACAGAGGTTGGCCTTATGCTAGCAGACGAAGGCCATCGGCTTAAAAACGGCGACTCGCTTACCTTTACTGCATTGAATGCATTGCGGTGTGAACGCCGAGTGATTTTGAGTGGAACGCCCATACAGAACGACTTATCTGAATATTTTTCATTGTTGAACTTTGCTAATCCTGGGTATCTCGGCACACGCAACCAGTTCCGGAAGCATTTCGAGAATCCCATTTTGCGGGGCCGTGATGCCGGTGCTACCGATGAGGAAGTCACTTTGGGTCAAAACAAATTGACGGAACTATCCCAGACAGTATCTAAGTTCATCATTAGGAGAACCAACGACATATTGTCCAAATATCTCCCCGTCAAATACGAGTATGTGGTGTACGTGGGTTTGACGGACTTCCAGCGGTCAATATACGAGCATTTTATCCGGTCGGACGAAAACCGACCGCTCATCAAGTCGACGCCTTTGAAGGCCATCGATCTTTTGAAAAAAATATGCACGCATCCCGACTTGTTGGACTTACTGAAAGAAATACGGGGAAGCAGAAAGGTTGTGCCCGAGGATTATTCCAGTCTGGACTCTGGAGGACGCAACAGGGAAATACAGACCTGGTATGGCTCCAAATTTGCCATTTTGGAGAGGTTTCTCCACAAAATACACGCAGAAACTGGTGACAAGATCGTGGTCATCTCCAACTACACAAAGACCTTGGACCTCATAGAGAGAATGTGCAGATACAAGCGGTTTGGGTCAGTGCGACTTGACGGAACAATGAACATCAACAAGCGGCAAAAAGTTGTGGACCAGTTTAATAACCCAGAAAGTCCAGAGTTCATTTTCTTGCTTTCTTCTAAAGCTGGAGGCTGTGGTATCAATTTGATTGGCGCAAACCGTTTGGTCTTAATGGATCCAGACTGGAACCCGGCTGCCGACCAGCAGGCCCTTGCTCGGATCTGGAGAGATGGCCAGAAAAAAGACTGTTTTATCTATAGATTCATCAGCACGGGGTCGATCGAAGAGAAGATTTTCCAGAGGCAGTCGATGAAACTCTCGCTCTCTTCGTGCGTGGTGGACGAAAAAGAAGATGTGGAGCGGATCTTTAGTGGGGACTTGTTGCGGTTGTTATTCGATTACAGGTCCGATACCGACTGTGATACACATGACACATATAACTGCAAGAGGTGTACTGAAAAGGGGCAAAGAATCAAGGCTCCCGCAATGTTGTATGGAGATCCAACCACTTGGAATCACTTGAACAGAAAAGCGCTCAAGCTGAATGAGGACGTCTTGTTGCAGAGTGAGAGCGAATTTCTGGATATATCTTTTGCGTTCCAGTACATCTCCCATTAAATCCAAGACTTGACCGGAATTGCAAGATATTAAAGCGACTTAAGGAATGTGTTGATTAGACATTAAACGAATTAATGAGATATAGAAAAATTGGCCAAGCCCTGATAGATAAACCTAATCGAATTTTTCCATTGTGGTTAATGAAGATTCCTTTTCCAACACCGCATCCCTCTTGCGTAGATACTCAGCCAAGAGAATCATCGCAATCGAGGCACCAACCGAAGCAAACATCGCGTAGCAGCCTTTTCTGAATTCAGGAGCATCCGAAGCTCCATAGAATAATATTGACCACCACGCATTGACGGCGTTACTGAACATGTTCATTGAAGCTAGCACCACTGCTCGTTCCTGCAAGTCATGATAGCACACGTGATTGGCCCAAGAGAAAAACACCGGCTGTCCGGCATAAGCCCAAGCACTAAGGTAATGGGAAGCAAAAACATAGGATTCTATTAGGGGCCGGGCTGTCAAAAGGGCAGCGGAAATGACCATGACGAGTGCTATGACCAATCCTGCACGATAATGGTGATGTCCTCGAGAGCGGTCAATATAGTAGCATAACATAAAATTGGCCAAAATGCCCATGGCATATATACCCATCGGATAGTGATTTCGCAGCTCCACCGAGTACCCAAAGTACTGGAGCCACAAGGCAAGTAACGAGTTTGTGGCGAAAGATTCGTTTTCTCCACCAAAAACCCAAATGCAGGAGAACACATACCAATGCCAACGACCCAAGACACGGCGGAACACTGAGAGATCAAATTTTGTAGGAGGTCGAGGCTTGACACGATCCAAGGCCATTCGGAGCTCATTCTCTGAGAAGTAAAACGCCTGGCAAGTTTCTGGAGTATCTGGAAAAAAAACCAAGCCGTAAACGGCAATAGGAAGCGTGATGAGAAAGTCAATGATGAAAAGCCAGCGCCAGCCAGCAAGCCCATTATTGCCATCCATATTCTTGAAAATGGCCGCTTGCATTGTGGACAGGAAAATGTTGCCCAAGAGTCCCGAAGAAGTAAAAATTGCAGTCCTCTTGGCCAACTCTCGTTCTGTATACCACGAGCCCAAGATCAAGTGGCAGCCCGTGAATGTCAGCGATTCAAAAATGGCCTGGAAAAATCGCACCACACACAAATACTTATAGCTGGTGGCCTTATAGAGGGAGAGTGTAAGAAGACCCCAACTCATGCAGCAGAAAGTCAACCAGTACCTGGGTCTTATGTATAGGAGCACAATATTATGGGGAACCAACGAGACTATATAACCGATATTGAAGCAGGTGTTAACCAAGTTGAACTCTTTACCGTGCATGTTCAAGTCCTCCTTCATGCCGCTGACGTAGGCATTTGACACGTTTAACCGGTCGAGGTAGTTGACCCAATAGAGGAGACAGCAGAAGGAGAGTACGAACCAATCTATTTTTAGGAGAAGCCGCGAGTTCGCGGATACCATTGAGTGAAGTAGCTCCTGTGTTTGTTTAAAGAAATACAGATTGTGGGGTGGGGCGGGGGGAGTAAGTGGTTTAATATGATAAAATCTGGGGAAGCATCGCGGGACACCCGTACATCAAGAATAAGTCTAACGGAATCATCACTCTTTTTCATACTTCAAGAGAAGTAATATATTTTTATGTTAGTCCTTTAGAATCTCAAATTCATGTATATATCACCCAAAGTATCACTATTGGTTACCATATATCATAAAGTTAAATTTGGCTTCATAAATACCATCATTTCCTAGTATTTCTGTGCTCTATTCGTTGATTTTCAATAAGACAAGAATTATACTCCACTAAGCCCCAACTATAACAATTTTACGGTCCATGGATCCAGCCAAAACCAGAACATCACATCAGTCCATGTTGCATAAGTTAGACACTAATAATATTGCCAAGCCACTGGATCTTTATTCGACGATAGACACCTAGAGCACTTAAAAAAAAACTTACAAGATGACTAGCAAGAGGCTAATTCGAGTATTATACTAGCTTATTTAATAGTATTTTTTTTCGGATCAAGACTTTTTCAGAAAGCTATTTTAAAGTAAGTATGACGTCATTGGCTCCAGTTTCGTAGAGTCAGAAAGATTTTTGGAAAAAAATTGATTTCTAGTATAACTAAAACCAGCAATTGACTGGTAAGCAACTGTCCATTATTATCTGGACAGTAAATGTCCATCATAGTCTGCAGATAACGTCCATTATTATCCGGGAAGTAATTGACCGCAATTGTTGGTTGATACTAGTCGAAAGTAAGTCAGGGAACAAGTCCAGAACTAAAAAAAAACGTCTCAAATCAAGAACCTGAACAATTCAGAAAATCACAATTCGGCTCAAGATGTCTTTGCACCGCCAATTCCGGCCAAATATGCCAAAGACCATGTTCTCGACATTCCTCCGTCGATCAAATTGTCCTGCCAATCATCTCTGGCAAACCAATTCCATGCAGCCTTCGGGTCGAACAACCCCAAGTTGAGCTTCAACAAGCCCCTCCATCCGTCTGGAATACGGTCCACAATGGAAGCAAGCGTCTCATCCCATTCTTGCTTGACAAACTTGGGACCACGGATGTACGAAGAGATTGGCGTAATTGGAAGCATGTGGATTCCATGAACATACTCGTTACCAATGGTACCCCGACCGAAAAACGTGGCAAAGTCGATTTTGTTCTCGAACAAGATCCCTGAAACCTTGTTCCCCTTGAACTGAGCCGGCTGTTGCTGGTTATCGTCGGTGTACAACATGTACATGTTCATGGACGTTCTCATGACGCCCAACATCAAATTGGCGGTCATCTCCAACTCCTTGTTTCCAATGACATTACCAAAAAGTTTGATAGCATAATAAGCGTGGTAATCCTCCAGCGACGACTCTTCATTTTTACCGTCTCCACTAGGAAAAATGCCGTGAGCAAACGAGTGGCCGTGATACCAGTCGAAGTTTCTGAACTGAGGGAAGTAATCGTCATTGATGGGGTTAGCATAGTCACGAATCAAGTCATAAGCATAGTTCCTGACCAAGCTATTGTTTTCATCCAACCACTTGGGATCGATATGGCTCACCAAGGCAATGGCGTGGATGTGGTAGCCATAGTGAAAATGATGGTCGTTGTAGTTGGAGTTTCCAAAGTCTTGGCCAGGGGAGGTATTGGAAATAATGCCTTTCCAAGTGCGCTCATAAACCAAGGGATTCTTTTGCTTGTTACGGGCAAACTTCTCAATGGCTGCTTTTACCTTGGGCAAGAATTCACCTGAGAGGTCTGTGTCCCGTAAGATGAAATGGCATACATATGCAATGTATGCATACTTGTCAAGCTGCTTTCCTCCGAAATACATCGAGTCCAAGTCGCAGTTCTCCGCCACGTTCTGGCGGACATCCTTTAAGGCTGCTTGCTTGATCAAATCACGGGCCTTACCGTTATAATTGTCCCAGTTAAAACTGAAGCCACCGGCAGTAGTGAAAGGTTCAAAGCCCACACCAATGGGCAAATCATTGACCTCCATCTCAAGCTTGCTGGTCTTGTAAGCTTTCATGAGGCCTTTTGTAGGAGAATCCAAGGTCAAACCCGAATCTTTTTGTTTAGTGGAGCCCGTAAGAGCTGCCTGGTGATGAGGAAGGGCCCAAATGAGCCCATTGGATCCACAGTTCATCACGTGCTTGATGGTGTATTTTCCTTTCAGCTCCTTAGCGTTCACAAAACCACTCAATTCCGCCTTGACCGAGTAAAAACCGCAGAATTCATCGTACACGCCATTATTACCCTTTGCCAATTGGATAACCATCTTTTTAGTAGAGGATTTGGCCACAATATGGTTGGGGTCTCTCAACGTAAGCTCAACCAGAGGGTTTTCAGTGACATAGATGGACCACGTGACCTGATTGAAAAGACGGGCCGTATACTTCATAGCTTTTCCATTTTTCAAATTTCCCACTCTTTTGAATTCCTGCACTCCCACTGCAGAGTGAATTACTGGTGTCTCGTTTTCGTAAATGGCAGACACATATCCCATACCGTATACCAAAGGCATGGTCAAAGTACCAGAGCCTCCTCCAGAAGCTTTCACGATAGAGTACATATTTCCACTTTCGGTAATTTTCACGTCCAATTTGGACTTCCAGTTTTCAGCCGAAAAGCAAAACAGCTTGATTTTGGGAGGATTGAAGTAAAACTGCACCGGGATTTTGTTTGGGTCTGGACCAAACACCACTTGACCTCTTTCAGTGTGGTTCACAGCAAACCCGTAGTAGGTATCGGCGTCCTTGGTAACCCAAATCAGGTATGGAAGTGGCCATGTGGGCCATGTTTGGTTACCCAAGAGTAAGTTGTTGAAGGTGTTGTTTGTCTGGATAGGGCCCTTAATCTCACTCCCTACAGGAGGTTGACGATGGTTTATCTCGGGGTATTTGCTGAGAGTAGGGCCCAGGGCAATGGGGTTTTTGAATAATTCGATTTGGTCGGGTGAAGACATGATTGGTGAAGAGAAAATTGGGAGCTCCAGCAAATTTAGTTCTTATAAGGTGCAACTCGTGGGGCCATCACGTGATGAGCACTTTATGCATCTTCCATCAATGACGAAAGTAAGAATAGATGGAGAAAAATAAACATGTGTAAAGAGGAGTTTTGAATGGTTGCAGAGGCAAAAATGCCTTGTTTCAGGTCACGCCCGCAAGCCATCATGACAATGCCTTTGAATGACTCGATCCCCAAACCCAAATTAGGCCCAAAAAATCACAAACCCTCAATTTTTAAAGCCCAACAACCTCCCCGGTCAATGTAAGCATGAATGTCGATATTTTCATGACCCGGAGGCATTGTCTAACCGCCACATTGTTCGTGTCCATATGCTTTCTCGCATGCCAGTCTATTCTTTTAGCGGGTCTCCGCGGCCGTGTCCAAATTCCGTTCGCGCTAATAAATTCCGCGTATCACTAGGAACCCGCTAACTTCAAACCTGGTATAAAAAGGCGAGGTGGGGTGGGGTAACCACCTTTCAGCTAATTCCTTACACCCAATTTTTTTAAAGCTAATTCACAGTCACTTCTTTTGAGCCAATTGGAGTCAACTAGAGCCAATTCTTGACCCTTCCAATTTTCCTTAGTCATTCCTTCTCTCAAGCGAAATCCTCCCGCCGAGCCAATTCCTCCTTTTTTTTTAAAGACCTGAATTGATGATCTTCCTTCTCTGGGTTTGGGCGTCCTGTGTATATGCAAAATACATGCCTTCAGGAGAAGTTATAGTCGATACCATTGGCAATGCCTCTCTTACGGAAATTTGGGGCGAGTCATGGCCGTTCCAGGGCATCAATACTTTCGCTCACATGAAGCACGAAACGTGTCTATTGAATAGAAATTTGGCCTATGACATTGGTATTATTGGAGTTCCTTTTGACACTGCCACGTCATACCGAAGTGGGGCCCGGTTTGGTCCTCGGGCCATCCGTGCTGCGTCTCAACGTCAGACCCTGCTTAGAGGATACAACCCTAGAGCACACTTTAACCCTTATGTTTCGTGGGCCAGCATCATGGACTGTGGCGATATTCCCGTGACTCCTATGGATAATCAATTGGCTTTTAAACAGATGACCATGGCGTTTGAGGAGTTGATTACAGAGCACAATTCCACTCAGGAATCGAAAATTGATACCCAAATAAAGAAATTGCCTCCTCGATACGTGGCTCTCGGTGGCGACCATTCGGTAATTCTTCCTCACTTGAGAGCCTTATACAAAGTGTACGGAGCAATCAATGTCATTCACTTTGATGCACATTTGGATACCTGGAAACCAGATAAATACCCCAGTTTCTGGTCCACTCCCCAGAGCGAAGTCAATCACGGCTCCATGCTTTGGAAAGCTTTTGAAGAGGGCTTGCTTAGTAATAATAATGTACATGCAGGCATAAGAACCAAGCTTTCTGGCCCTGAAGACTTGGAAGATGATGATGAGCAGAATTGGATCCGCATCTCTGCCGACGATATTTGGGTAACGGGCGTCCATGCGGTAATCAAACGCATTTTGTGTGCCATTCCAAAAGATACCCCCACATACATTAGTGTGGACATTGATGTTTTGGACCCAGGTTTCGGATCTGGCACGGGTACCCAGGAGCCAGGCGGATGGTTACCCAGAGAACTCATCTATGTATTACGAGGCATTGAGGACTTGTCGTTAGTGGGAGTGGATATAGTGGAAGTAAACCCAGATTTTGACCATGCTGAAATTACATCCACGAATGGAGCACAGGTGGCATATGAGTTAATCACATCAATGGTAAAAAAAGGGCCTTTGAATATCACGACCAACGATAATTTGGTAAAAACAAAGGTTCTTTCAACTGACAAAATGGCTTTGAACAAGCCAAAGAAGCTACTCCAGTTGGAGACGGCGTTAAAAGAAGTGGAGATGATGAAAAACAATTTAAGAAGACAGTTGAAAAGTCTTGAGCGCTCCAATATGATGCACTAAGAAATCTGGGACTAGATCATTTAGTTGTTCTTAAATCTTACTAATGCATGCCGATTCAAGATGCAATGGTATAATTGAAAGTCAAATAGTAACTCTCAATAAATAGAAAGCTGCATATCTGCTAAATCCAGGTTCATTGAAATCGTGAGCAAAAGATATGAGCCATTTTTCTTTTGTGTAATTCAGCTATGGAGCTTGGATTCAGAACCCTTTCTTCATTTAAGCAATCATTTCAAAGCACAGCATCATTGTTCAGGCTTTCAAATATTAGATACATTTCTGAAACGCCACTAAATCTTAAATTTTCTTAACTCTCTTGTAAAGCCGCTTCAAAGTCTTATCAAACTCGTCACAATCTCCCTCTTAATCAATTATCTCTAGGAAACAAGCAAAATAAGTGTCCCATGAGATCAGTATGAATCATTCAGGCAGTGTACGTCTATACCATCTAATGCAACAAACGGTAACTTAAAAAGTCAGTAACTTGAACAGCTAGTAAATAAATGGTTAGTTTTAATGATGATACTTCAGTCTCAGTTTTAATTTAGTAGAGAAAAAGTCAATCTTTTTTTAACAGTCACATATAAACAGTCTCTTGGCTGCCTTTGACGTCATTATATATAAATGCCAAAAACAAATGCCTTTTTATAAATAAGTAAGGCTGTTCTTTCCCTGGAATCAATTTATGAGAATTATTTAAGAAAAATAGATTAGAAAAACTGAGAATGAACAGCGAGCAACGAGACTATATGTGCTTCATATGTTGCGTGAGGATTTGCAGCCAGTCACTGCACTTCCCTGAGAATCCGCACAATGTACAAGGAGGAAAAGATCCACACGTTTGTCACTTTCATATTAATATTCTTCATCGACTAAATTACTCAGTGTGAAACCCGAAATTTCAAAATTGTATCCATTAAATACTCTGAAAAATGAATTAGCAACATCCTTTTTTCTTTTGAGCAACACTTTTCCTTGAAAAAGCACTTTTTATATTGATACAACAACACAGGTTTTGGTATTTCCCTCTGTTGTTTTCCCTTTTACAAGGAAATTTAATTCAGTCAAAATTGAACAGCCATGAAGTTGGAGCATGGCATTTGCAAATTTTTTGAGTTACCCAATTCCTACTAGAGTGTTGAATTCACCATTCGGTCCTTCGTCGGACCTTTACTTATGTTGATTCATTTAACCATTTCTGACTTGCATATGATGTTCAGTTGCTGAGCTCTGTAATCTATCGGCTGGCATATCAGAAGTGTTGATCTGTGAAAGTAAGTCTTATGATTATGAGCATCAGACTCGCTACAAGAAAGATTTCAAATGGTCTGATATTGGAAATAACTCAAAATGCTCTTTGTTCGCTAGGGGCTCCCGTTATATTGGCCATCACCTTAACCGCGCTTACCAAAACACTAACTACGCAAAGCAGAACTGAATTCACGTGGCAAAGATCATTTTACCATACAGAATCGTCGAAGTCTCTGTCAAACATTAGATTAACTACAAAACAAGCCTTTGATTTTGACTTCATGCATAAGCTGCCTAGAGCGAAGACTAGCACCATACACCATTCTACATTTGGCCACTTCATATTGTTGAGTCATCTGATACATTCAAACAGTCTATATAAGTTGAGGTTTACTGAAAGCCATTCTTCTTTTCCACATGATTACCTACTTCGCTGATTATTGCTTACCATCAATCCTTCATACGCTTAAAACTTTCCTTGGTATCATTGCTGCGTCAACTGTTAAATTTTGAGCTAAATGCTGCTTGATATTATCAAATGCTACACTTGAGTCAACTAAGATCTATTAGATTATAAAGGCGAAGACAGACTCGCACTGAAAAGTGAGTGACAAGGGATATCATGGCCACGGCACACATCGTTCGGCATCCCTAAAATGCTACCCGTGAAGAAATAGCTTGGGTTGCTTATATTAAGAGAAGTCCTGCACCAATGGCACCAGCCAAGCCAAGAGTGAAGCCAGAGCTAATACCAGCAGCTGCATTGGCAGAGGAGTTAGAGTCGGAGCCGTTGCCGGAAGAGTTTCCAGTGGCATTTCCGGAAGCATTGCCGGCGAAAACAACTCTTTCATTGTCGGGTTGAACATAGACAGTTGTAGTCAATGGTGCCTTGGTCTTGTCGAATCTACCGTACTTGTGGGTACCGGAAGTGGTAGTGGCTTCAGAATTCTTAGTCTTGTCAAATCTTCCGTACTTGTGGGTTCCAGAGGAGGTGGAAGCTTCGGACTTCTTAGTTTTATCAAATCTTCCGTACTTGTGGGTTCCAGAGGAGGTGGAAGCTTCNTCAAATCTTCCGTACTTGTGGGTTCCAGAGGAGGTGGAAGCTTCGGACTTCTTAGTTTTATCAAATCTTCCGTACTTGTGGGTTCCAGAGGAGGTGGAAGCTTCGGACTTCTTAGTTTTATCAAATCTTCCGTACTTGTGAGTACCAGAAGTAGTGGAGGCTTCAGACTTTTTGGTCTTGTCGAATCTTCCGTATCTGTGGGTATTAGTGGAACCCGTGACGGTGACGGTAACAACCTCTCTTGTTTCGTCAGCGGCAGCAATTCCAGTAGCAAGGGCACCAATGGTTAAAACAGTGGAGAGCTTCATTGTTTATTGACTCGGAAGATGAAGAGGGGGAAAAGCTTTTTTAACTGGCCTATGTTTGTAGGTGGAGTGCGAAGCTTCCTAATTAGGCGCAAACCATGCCGAACTTGCCGATTGCGTTAAAATAAACCTGCACTTCGGCGAGCAGACTGACGCATCAACCGGACTCAAAGTGGAGTCGTCGCAAAGGAGAATTGGCAGAAGAACTATGAAGTATTTGGAATAGACGACGGAATGATTCGGGAAAATTCCGCTGCTGTTTGTCTGATACTTGCCCGTTTAGGCCTAAAACCCGAGCTGTACAACTGCAGCATCATTTCTTTTGAGCCGATCCTGGCCGGAAATAGCGCATTCTGTCTCGGATGATAGGTCACGTGGGTCTTTATCTAACAAATACGAAACCCAACCATCTATCAATACCAAGATATCTATCGACACCCGAGACAAAGATTTTCATTCCCGAGACACAAATGACTATCTAAATTTCTGGGAAAACATCTTTCACACGATAGTGTATGAAGTTACTATGGAAACATGCTATTGGCTAGTTTCATGAGCTTCTTGATAAATAAGCTTTTAGAAATCAACACTTATTGCCAACGGCATGTCTCTGAGTAAGCA
The DNA here is from genome assembly GCA_002370695.1 of Metschnikowia matae var. maris. Classification (NCBI taxonomy): domain Eukaryota; kingdom Fungi; phylum Ascomycota; class Pichiomycetes; order Serinales; family Metschnikowiaceae; genus Metschnikowia; species Metschnikowia matae. The sequence continues at coordinate 16,332 of NKZH01001821.1, read as the reverse complement.
TTGTACAAAAAGAGGTCTAGTCTTCGAGTAATAATTGAAATACTGAATGTAGCAGTTTACATATATACCCAGATGTAATCATACACCTTTGATTGCGATAACGGTAATTCCCATTTTGATCATCGCAGGATTAGTATGCAGTCCAGGTAAGAAAGCCTAATATGTATTGACTTAACTCATAGAGCCATCCAAATATTGCAGAATAATCTATGTATTTTCTTGAATACAAGACTGAATTGGATTTCTAAAGAACTGATCAAAAGGGATGTGGATTGGTCATATGTTATGCGCCCTGTTTATGAGTTATGAGCCCCGTAGACAAGGGCACTGTCCATTGGTCAGACTTCTGCATGGTTATGCTCCAATGAGTCTCAACTGTTTCTAGTAATTACAGACTTGAACCGGTTCCAGTCAAGTAGCCTCGACTACCTTGCTTGCAGTGTTTGAACTAGTATCTTATCACGTGACTAAACTGATAAAGATTATGTATCTATAGTAGTGGCTAAAAGAGTGAATTCATCAGAAGACCATTTAAAGTTAAAGAGCACCTAAATTTAGAGAGCCACAGTAATAGTAAACAATTGTTTGCGGTCTATGTAGAAAAAAAAACTATTGAATTTGAATACTAGAGTGTGACTAGATCACGTGACATGTATCACGACATTTTTTCGATAGACTTCGAATTCAAAATTAGAGATTAAGAAGTAAACAGAAGGAGTAGAGAATAAAGGGTAGTTATAGCTTATAGATACAGGATGATAGAATCATAATGAGTGTGAGGTAGTAGGTGGTCCATGATTTTCGACCATTTACTGAATGTGTTCAAAGGATGTATGTTAATTACTTAGATGAGCTATGGATAGCCAAAAGATGAGAATCAGCAAAGATGAGCAGTCATCAACCCCACATCAGCTGCATAATTGCATGAGGCATGGCTTTGATGAGCAATTAATCGGAGAAATTGCAGAAAGGCAGAATTGCAGAATTGCAGAAGGTGCAGAAGGTGCAGAGATTGCAGAATAGTAAGATTGCAGAGATTGCAAGAACTGCACAAGTTGCATCGATGCATTGCACCTTGAAATAAGTGTTTAATGCATTGGGTGATGAAACAGGCATTGGGGATGGAAATTCGTCTAGAACTGGAAGTTCTGGTTTTGCTGGACCCCAAAGCCAAAGGAGTCTCCGTATGCTTCTGGCTGCAAATCGTCCTCATTGAAACCCTCGTCGTCTTCCGCACCAAAGTACTTCTCGATGATGGTGAAGGCCTTGTTGTATATGTTTTCGTTTGCATTCGACTGGCACTGGAAGATCTTCTCCATTCCACCGGCTTCCTCGATGTAAACCGCATACTGATTTGTGGCGGCGTTTCTCTGGTCCTTGTCCAACTCTCCAATCTTCAAGATGTTTAATAACGAATCCAAGGTGACTTCAATAATCTTGGCATCTGCAGGACCCAACAAGTCACACAATGGTTTAATGCAGCCTTGGCTGACAATGTAACGGATCTGTTCGGGGTTTTGCAAACCACCAGAAGTGGCATTGGAAATGGCCCAGCATGCTTCCTTCTTGGTCTTGTATTCGCCCAGTCCAAGCAAACGGATGATGGGTGGAATCAAGTTGGCGTCGATTACGGCCTGAATCTGGTCGGTGTTGCCTGCGGTGATGTTGGAAATGGTCCAGCAGGCTTCCTTCCTCAAGGTTTCCTTCTGGGACACAAGCAATGGTGCCAAGTGGTGCAACACACCGGCATTAATCATGACCTGGGTTTGGAGGTCAGTTCCGGTCACAATGTTTCCAATGGCTCTCAAGGCTGGAGTCTGCACAAGCGTAGATTCGTGGTTCAACAACTCCACCAAACGGTGTGGAATGCGGGCATCAATCACCGCCTGGATGGCTTCTGTGGGCCCATCCAGCAAGTAAGAAACTGCCCAAGAGGCATCGACCAAAGTTTCGGAATCCACTGAGTAGATGAGCTTGGCCAATGTGGGGATGGCTTGCTGCACCACATTCCAATTGGGTTGAGGGTTCTTTCCCCGACACAAGTTGGACAAGGTCCATGTAGCAGTACGAATCAAAGAGATCTTAGTGGTGTTAAACAACGACAACACGGGCTCCATGGCACCCAGGTCAAGCACAAAGTCACGGTAATCGGTGGAGTCTCCGGCCACATTACCCAAGGCCCAAATGGCCTGCTCCTTGACCTCTAACGACTGCAGGTAAAGCAATTGAACAAAGTGGGGCACGGCTCCGCTCTCTACCACCACACGTGTCTGGTCCAGGGTACCGGATGCAATGTTAGTAAGGGCCCAGGCGGCTTCAAGCTGCAACATCTCAGGGTGGCCATCCTTCATGAACTCCACCAAGGTGGGAATCACACCACTCTGAATCACGAAATCAATTGGCGGGTTGTGCTCCCGACTCAAAACTTGGCGAAATTTGACCGTGGCGCCAAGTTTGCTGTCGAAGTCGGGAGACTGGATCATCTCCATCATTTTTGGCAATTCCTGCAGCAATTTGCCGTAGAACAGAGACTCCTCGGAGGCAGCTGAAATACCATAGTCATCAAGATCATCATCGTCCTCAGATTCGTTGGCGGCGCTACCTTCAGCGAAGTTTCTGCGCTTAGCGAGAACCTCGTCTCTTTTTTGCTTACGTAAGTCCACCTGGTGGGTTTCTCTGCGGCGTCTCAATTCGTCGCTCTGGAATCGGCCCTTATTTTTGAAATTGGTGCGCCGGTACTCGGGAATGAACTTGTTACTAGAATCTTCCATGGTTGATGTGGGTCCGATGTGTTGGCGGTAGGGATTGGGAAGTTTTCGCAAAGACATCCGTGCACCACGAATACACCCGCAACCGATATGCGCACCTGTACACCAAATTGGGTAGTCTGGTTGTAACAATAGGAAGCCTCAGTCGGCTATATCCAGGCAGTATCTATAATTAAACTTCATGTATTTGAGCAATTAATTTAGCCTCATTATATGAACACGAGAAAATCTAGACTTAAGTGCTCAAATACGTGGGTCTTAAAGTCTACTTTAAGATGTCTGTATTGCACGTGATATTTGTTATCTAGCGATTATAGTGCCCATTTATCTGAGCGCCGCTCAAACCCGAGCATCGTGAATACATACTAGCTGCGAATACACTGGATCACCAACAAGAATCCAACAAGTATAATTGGTACTAGTATCCATGAGCCCTAACTCTGCCTCGAACCCTAACCCTACTTCTACTTCTATTTCAGCCTTAGATACTAGATACTGTAGCAATGAATAATTGGTGATCGTGCTAGCTAAAGTAGAAGCTGCTATTTCTGAGTAAAGTCATAGTTCCTACCAAAATTTATATAAGCTAAAGTCTTTTAGGAAATTATTAGTATCTCGTAGTCACAATTTTAGACACTACTTGTTAAACTCTTAAATTGCTTCGTCTAGTACTTAGTTACTTGTATTCATTTGTCAATGATTTCTGAAGGGAGGTTTCTGAGTTATTTAAAAAGCACCGTTGTCTTAGTATAGCTATTGTTAGGACCAGATTCCTTAGACCCAATAGTACCTCAATAGGTAGAGCACTACCTATAGTGTGTCTAACAAGTATTCGCTACCATAATAAGAGATCGTAAAATTGGTGCTAGATCGTTCAGTATTATTGGGTGATTTGATAAACCTTGGGAATGAGACAGCATTGGAACTGGCGGTAATAGAAACACCCGTGCACCTTGCTACCTCGGCGCAAAAGGGCTCAATTCCAGGCACCATTTATGGGCCAAAATTTCATAAAAAGAAGATTTTTCAGGATCCTCTCCTGGATTTCTAGCGGTCGCAGTGATCTGTTTTTTTTTTTAATAAACTTCTTTGCCTGGTGTACTTTTATAGGTGACGATGGTGAATTACAACCTCTGCGCCAATTCCGTAGTCTCAGTACCATATTCATTAAGGTTGCCTATATTGAACAAAGAATATAGAAGATCAATATTTGACTCTTTGGGAGACTCTAAAGCTCAAGTTCGCCATATTTGGTCGAGTATTATTCGTCCGACACTACCTACGTACAGGAAACCGGGTAAACGACCAAAAGAGTCAGATTCGAAAATAGCAGACTTTCTAGCTATTTACCCAAAGTGAATTTTAAAAAGATTGGCCCTTTATATCATTCAATGTTTTTAACCCATATTGACCCATGACTAGAAACTGGCCAGCTAGCTTACACAGATTGATAAATGAACAAGACAAATAGTCCAGACGGATACACAAGACAAATAGACTTTTAGATAGAATTTAAATAAGAAAAGTTATCAATTTATTTGTTCTCCACTTAATTATCTTTCGAAGGGTCTTATTTTGCAGTTTTTTGGTTCACGCACTTCCTGATGAACCCCTCAAGCCTCCGCTTACCACTTCAATTATTTTATCCTTTGTACACTTTGAATATTTTTTTTTTTCAATAAACAAATATAAAAGTTAACAGTTTTATCAATGGAATCAAGTCAAACATCCGTACATCAATGATATACATACACCAAGTACTCATATGTCAAAGAAAAAGTACACCAAATACCCATACACCAGGTTTCCATACACAAAGCATGCATAAACTAGATACCCCTTCATCAAAGATATACATCTTCATTCACCTTTGTTTTAACTTTTACAGTGCTCTTCAGTTTACTGCTTTCTGTTTCCCTGGAGTTGGGGGGAAAGTGGGTACAACATCCGGGCGAGTCACGTGAACACCCTGCATACACCACACACACCTACATCGCTCGCATCTCCGACTTCAACACTTAATCTCCATACTAAACATGCTCCGGGTCAGAAACCTATCGACGGCGTCACGCCTCCTATTCCGGCACAAAGGCACATACAAGTCAGGGGATGCCACGGTTGAGACCGATGAGATCATCTCTGACAATAACCCCTGGTCGCCCACATTATACGCAGACAAAGTCTACGTCCGTAAAGGGTTCCGGGACGTGGCACTCCCATCGAATTTCCGGTTATCGTATGAGCCGCTCTATGAGGCACCCGGATCCAAATATGTGGCCATGTTGAAGAGGCTCACGCTTTCATTTGCTGTTTTGGGTGTTTATGGGCTGAAATTACTCTATGAACTGCCGCACTTTGACGATTTTTATGCCTTGGCCTTGGTGTTTGGAACCTGGACTCCTGCACTTGCGGTACAATTCAAAACCAAAGACTATGTCACACGTATTTTCCGCCTCTATAACAAGGACAAGCCACAAACGCTAGAAAATTTGGTGTCAGACGAAAAGCTTGTTTTGGAGAAGCTCAATGCCACTGGCGGAAAAACCTACAACACGCTTATGACAGTGCTGGGAAATAACGCTTTGAAGCTTTCCGAGGAGTCTCTCATTTTACCGTACAGGACGTGGCAGGAAACCGAGGGTGGGAAAAACAAGTACTTTTATATCATGGACGGAGTGGGTGGCATGAAGATGGACAGGTTGTGGGGAATTGTAGAGCACAATTCGGGAGTCAATAACGGCCGCTACATGGAGGATAAGTGATTCCAACAAATGTATATATTGAAGATGGTGATAAATAAATGAACAGTAATAGTAATCAGAGGCGATAATAAATTGAAGCAGACATTGTTAAAAAAATAGTCTTAATAAAGGTGACACATGATTAGAAGGTACAGTAGGGTGATTGTATTACCGTATAATCAAATTTTGAAAAGTTGATAAAGGGTGATAGTTTTGAAGAGTGTTGTATATGCAGAATGAATAAAAAAATACACAGTATGGACTACTAATGATAAAAACTAAAATTTCCAATGCTTATTGTGGCTCTTTGAAGAAATATTTCTTATTTCTCTATTCTGTGTAGTGTATCAGTCATCTATAGATTTAGAGTTTAATGAGTGTTGTTAGGTATTACCACATCTAATTGGTGCCTGGTTTGTTCCACCAAAAAGTATTGGTGCCTCCACCGAGATGAAATTTGTAAAAATTGTCAAAACCAGTGGGATTAAAAACAAAAAAATCCTACAGAATGCATACATTGCACAACTGTTACGATGTATGGCAGGCTATGGCCACGACATCGCGTGTGTAACACAGAATTGGTAGGGGGCAACTAAGTACAATATTAAACTAGTAAAATGCTATGGTAGGAAAACCTACCACTATAGTGAAATATTACATTGGTCATAAACTTAAAATTCTTCCCTAGTGCTGAAATCCTATGGTGGTAGTAAGGCCAACGCATAGTACATGAGATTTTGAGTAGCGAAACTCTTGAAGTAAAAATTTATGTAATGATAAGAATACAATTTTAGTATGTTTCTAGTATTTTTTTGTTAATTCTTTAGTAGTATAATACAATACCTTAGTGATCCTGTAGCAGCAAAATAGTCTAGTATATATGCAGGATAGTACCAAAGAGTATTAATTAGGGATAACACAAGTAAACGGACGAACGGGATGGAAAGTCTTTAAGAGTAATAAATAGTAGTAAAAATTATGAGAAAGCACTAGCTGAAGTGAAAAATTTAAATGAAACATTTTGAAAAATAGGCATAGGCACTAATAGTCTATTTCCTAATGCGGTAGAGTAATAGACAGTACAGTATTTTACAGTACAGCTCCACGTTCAAGTGGCATAACGAAAAAACTAAAAATCGTCCAGTATTAAAACTTTATTCAAAACTGTTTTTATTGATTAGTTAAAAGGAATAATTATTGGAATGTGGAAGTAATTGTGAATGAGTAAAAATGGAGTAAAAGTGTGTACCTGCATATGGCCCGTATATCAAGTGCTCACGTTGAGAGAGTCACACATTTCATGGGTTTATTCTCCAAACATAAGGACCCACACGGGACGGGTCTGCAAAAGCATGGCACGACCAAAGAAAGTAGTCAAAATGGCAAGACACTGGCTACAACTTCCCTAGCAGCAAAAAACACCCCCAAAACGGAACATAATAAGGACCAAGAAACCAAACAGAAAGAAGAACCCAAAGACCTGAACCAGGATCAAGATACCAAAGCCGAAAAGGACGAAGACACAAAAAATGATCAGGAAAAAGAAAATGACGAGTTGGTCGAAGAAGATGAACAGAAAAAAGTCTACACCAAGGAGAAAGCACCTATAAATGACGGGTTCGAGATCCAATTGGGAGCTTCTGAGGCCGAAACTGAAACATACATCAACACAAAGCTCAACGCTCTCCTCTACCATACTTCGGATGATTCTATTGACCGTTATAAGTCGGAAAACACGCAGTCGGATCTTTTGGGGCGCCTTTATTATGACGATTATGACCCTTCCAACCGTCTGGCTGTGGAATCTTTTACATCGCTAGTGCATCTTTCACCCCCACGGTCGGGAACGTCTTCCAAGTCAGGGTTTTCCAAATCAGGAATAGTTCAAAAGCTCGAAGGATCGATATCTGGCTCTAAAACAGACGTTTCGGAAGCCAGCTCCGTATCGGTGTCAGTCCCGGGCTCCAAATCCAGCTCAGCCATGTTTGAAGTTGGTGACGATACCCAAAGTGCCCCCACAGTACTGGCCGAGAAACCTGTTCGCCCCCTGTTTGCGCTGCAGGTGTCATTTGACACGTTAAGTGACTTCCACCACCAGGCCATTACGCTTAAAGCCAAACACCCCGAATTCAAGTTTCGTCGTAACAACAAGTGTTTTTTAATTGGGTTCAACAACGACTCTGAGTCGTTCAAGGCCGTCGAATGGGCGTTTTTGGAGATGGTGGTGCATGGAGACACCATTATTGTGCTTCACGTGCTCGACAGCAAGAGCCACAAGGGTCTAGACCGGGCCATGGCGGATGCCACTTTTGAGAAGATCAAGAGCCTTAATACACACCGTCGTAAGATCTCCATCGTGTTCGAAAGTGTGATTGGTCAGCCACAAAAGCTTTTGAAACAGGCCATTGCAGAGTATAAGCCGGCCATGATGATTGTGGGCACTTCTCATTACGGCCAGACTCTGGCACCATCTTCACATGGCAACAGCAGTACCAACCTTCATCTGCAGTCGTCTCGGTTGCACATGCCGTTTTTTTCCAAAGTATCAATCTCCAAGTATTTCCTCCAGTTCGCCTTGGTGCCGGTGATTTTGGTCAAGCCATTCTACGAGATCCATGAGCTGCTCGAACGGCCCATTGATGGTGAGCATTACTTCCTGCACTGGCTCGCGGGAATTGACGTTTCGCATACCTATGAAAAGAAGAAGAAATTTTTGTCTATGAGAAGCCCTTCAGCATCCCGCAACTCGTCTCACACCTCGCTCGTGGATTTGGAGGCCCAGTCACGCGGGCGTTCGGATCTCTTTACCATGGGTAGCAGAGACTCGTCTGCGTCTCGTCTGCAGTCGCGAACGGCCCGAACCGAGGGCAGATCGTCTCACCGAGACCAGAGCCGGTCCTTGTCACGTGTAGATAAAGACTTATTGCACGAGGACGAACGGGCTCGGAGCCGTTCCCGGAGCCGTTTGTCCCGGATTTTCAGCAATTGAGAAGGAAATGGAGACTTCAAATGGCAATGAAAGAAATGAATTAAAGAAATTAACTTGAGAAATAAGATGGCGAAAGAAAAAATGTGAATAATGTAATATCTCCAAGGGTTATTTCATATTTTTTTTTTTTGTTTATCTAAATGATCTGGCTAGATATTGTATCAAAACTAGCTGATTTATTGCCAAGTGGCCGAGTGATCAAGTAGCCAAGTGGCTTCAAGGAACGATTTCTTCTAGCTTGCTAAATATCAAACCTCCCATCTTTCATAGCAAGTTCAGTCAATCCTTTGAGGAATATACTTGCAGTTATTCAGACTCGGCGGGCTTGCCTGACTTAATAACTTTACTTGGCAACTTGATGACTTTTTGAGCATGTAAACTTTAAGTGAAATGCAGAAGCTAACGTCTGAGATGAAAACTGGTTTTTCTACAAGTTCCGTGGACTTATAGTATTCAGCATCAGCTTGGGTGTCATGTCTCGTGGCAATTTGAGATGGAGATCTTCTCAATCCCCAAATCTATAAAAGACAATCCGCACATATCCATGAAATTCTATTGAGTCGCCAAACTCATACGTGTAGTGGAATTAATAAATAGTATCGCAAGTTTAAAATTAGAATCAGGGTGTTTTAGAAGTAGGTCTAATGTTGATCAGAGGTTTCACTTGTCCCTTTGTTTTTAGACGATTTGCCCAGCCTACACACATATTCAGTTTAGCCAAGGTGAATCTACAAGAGGGCTCAAGAAGCAATTTAAATTGAAGTTGAATATCTAGTGATTAGAAGAATATATCTCATCACTCCTAACCTGTGATTCAATAAAGACTAGATTGCAATAGAAATGTCTAAAAGTACGAGTAATAATTCAAATTCCTATATACAGGAAAATTGTTCTAAAAAAAGCTAAGGCCTGTATTATGCAAATATTCGAGAAAGACCAGTAATCTCCTGTCAGACACGTTGTGTTCTTGACTGAGAAAAGAATTTTGCCTCAGTCGACCAGTTAATTTAGCAAAGAGACAAAGAGATTTCACTCTATAAATTTGAGTGCAGTCCGCAACAAAGTCTTGGATGATATGGTGTTCCCAGGTGAGGTTTTGATAAGAGCGCCACTTGGTGGATGGCGACAAGACCTGAAATTTCTTCCTGGGCTCTAAACTGATGTTTGGCTATTACCCGATCTATAAACCTCATTATTTTTATGGCACATTATCTGGACTTACCATTTCATTTCCATTGGTCAAATGACTCTGCATGACTTGATTCTTTTTCATTTTTTGTCAATCTGTTGTATTACGCACTACATACAAATTTATACTTCCTGATTCACTAAAAATCTGACGAGTATTGTCACTTAGTAGCCATTAATCCACTTAACACTTTCTGCATATTTCATTTTTTTTCGTTCTCCCTACTTGAAAAGAGTATATAACATAAACAGACACTCGGTTCACATATTTTTTTAAACTTGTCAGTGTATTGAAAAAATAGCGGACAGCTCAAAAACAAAATTTTTCCTCATTCCGAGCAAGCTTTCGCCCCCAATGAAACTGAAAAAACTCTATACTAAAATTATAAATTTAAGATCAGGTGTTTAGGGTGGATTGGTTGCAAACCTCAGAATAAATAATTGGTTGCGACAGGAAAACCCGTGCACCAGGTCTTATCGCCCAACAAAAAAAAAAAAGGCCAAAGCGTAGCACTAATTTTGGGCAAGAGTTCATAAAAGAATAAAAATAGATTACGATATCCGGGCGGTCATAATGATTTTTATTAGTGAATCATTTGAGTCAGTGCACTTTTAGAGGTGCTGATGCTAGCCACTTCCGGTCGCGGCTTTGAATCCCGGGGCACAAAATCTCAAACCACTAGACACAGCTTCATTAACAAAAGCGGACAAAACAATGGGTCAGGTACACAAATCCCAAGACTGATCTTCATAGTCTGTTCACGAACATTACATTAGGTTAGTGTGCTTCAACAAATTGTGCTTTGAAAGTACACCTCGGTGAAGTAGTGATTACATACAGGAAAACAATACAATTAAGATGTATGTAAACTCCAAGGTACTCAAGTGATTTGAATTCCCAGCACAGCTAATTGAATACCAAAACGTATCAAAATATAATTTAGCTGCCCGTATGTTGCACGATACATGTAATATCATTACCTATTGTTCCAAAGAAGCTAGTATCAATACTACTCGTCAAACCAAACAACCTTAAAATCCGGTTGCGGCCATACCAAGTGGAATATATAGGGTTCCCGTCCGATCAACGTTAGTCAAGCCACTAAGGGCCACAGTGAGTAATGCAGTGGGAGACCATGTGTGAAATTGTGGTGCCGCAATTATTTTGCCTTCTAGTCTAATATCTTTTTTGTTGTTATCCGCTCTAATAGAACTGTTCTTTATCATACAACTTTCGGCTTATTTATTCAGTATTTCTCACATACCTTTGAATTACCCGACACTACAACCTTTTGTCTAAAACAACTCTCGTGATGAAGAATATTAATACGAGGTGAATTATTCCTAGATGTCACACTGCGTGGCCAGTAGTCATAAATTAATGTAAAAAATATTACCAGTAAACAAGCACTGGTTGTTGGTTACTTTTTCGACAGGTCAAACATGATCTTGAGAGCGCCACACGTGTGATTTTTTAATAACAATCATTTTTTTCCTTCGAAGTCAGAAACTATATGGAAGCTTGACAGGAGGCAAAGTGTTTTTATCAGTTAAGGTCATAAGGTTTGTTTCACACATATATAAAGGAGTGATTTGTGAAAATATAGCTATAGTGGAGTACGTCTTGAGTATTAGTCTCAAGTTTTAGTTTTGAGTGTCAGTTTTAAGTGCCACTCTTAGTATTAGAACTATAGAGTAAGCCCTAGCTAATAAATATCTACGAATTAATAAATAGGTATCTCTTAAAGTGTGGTTAAAATTGGGTGGGTCATTTGTATGTACTCAATAGCTTCAACTTCTACCTTTTTCCCAATTAAACTTTGCTTTCATATGATATTAGTGATATTTGATAGAGGTGATGTATAGTAGTAGTGTATAATTTTGTTGTACAATCATGTAATTTATGGTGACTATCGTTTTAGCATATAGTTATGGTGCATAATATCTTTAGATTTGTTTCGCAAATGTAGAACAAGAATCCTAAAAATTTTTTTTAAACCCACTTGGCCCTAAACATTAGCATCCAACATTTCATAAGTTTTTTGAAACTACCCACTCAAAAGTTATGACACTTGCATGTCCCAAATAGGCCCTTTGAGTTCCTAATTAGGATCTCGCAACGGCTTTTCATCTGGAATGCATCAACGCGCATGAGTCTCAGGTACCTCGCATTCAAGTGACCTTCACTCCATACTGAGACACAGGCTCGCTATAAGTTTATTCGAAGCATAAGTAGCGTAAATTACAATAGAGAAATTAAATGCCTTTAAGTGTATATCTCAAGTCTGAAATGTTTCAACAGAGTCACGTGATTCAGTAACTCAAACGGGCCAAACTAAAAGACCTAAGGCCAGAAAAGCCAGAATCAAAAATATTCAAGTAAGTCATGAAAGGAAACCTTTCAAAACTGCAAGTTCCAATAGTAATAATAGTTTGACAGGTATGAGTGTAGTCTTAGTAATCCAATCCCTTACATGTCCTATTCCAGGTAGTCGAATTTAAATTAATCAAACGAACTCTTAGGTTTTCTGCCTTTAGTAAGTCACATAAGAGCTCTACAAGACTTCAACTCCACAAAAATTGAGTTTCACGAGACTTGGTATTCGCGGGATTTGAGACGGCGATAGGAGTGCAAAAACCTCTTATTAACGGTAGCCTAGGCCATGGAAAAAAACCAAACCAAACATTTCCAATAAAAACTAAGGCTGTTCCATGAATGAAAAATTGACCACAACTAAAGACAAAGTAATTTGAGGCTTCGCTTTGTAACTCGGATGGCCTTTTGGGTGAGTTTGGTCCAGATATGTCTTGGCTTTTCTTAGAGCGCGGAAGTGTATATACTGTGTGTTACTTCTCAATGATGGCATAAATAAGGTTTTGAGGTGCAGCTAACAATATAATGTCGTTTTGAAACGCTTATGTACGGAATGGATTTTCAATTAAACTATGACGTAATGAATTACTGTTCGGTATAAACTATATTCGGTACAAACTATATTCGGTACATTTAACTTAAGTTTTTTTTGTTAGGTACATTCATGTATGGTAAATTTATGTATAGTGTATATGTATGCAAAAGTTCGAAAGGTACATTTATGCCCAGTAGGTTTACGCTCGGAAGAATTCATTCAGTAATTTCATGTTTGGTGTATGTTCGGTATACGTTTTCTGGAATTATGTATATACCGTTTTCGGGTCTTTGGCCGTGAATCTATGGAGACTGGAATGACTGCACACTGTGGCGCCGAATGGCTTAAATCTAGATTGTGTACCTTGAGGCGGTTTCATATCGGGGTAAGAGCCCTGTGTGTCTAGACCTCTAACTGCGCCTTGTTTGAGGGATTTACAACTAGGGGTTGCAAAGTCCTTCTAAGTAAATCACGTAAACTTTCCAAAAACACTTAAATCTAATACTTATACTCGGAGGGTCCTCGAATTACTCTCGGGCTGAATCCTCGAAATGGATCTTTTCTTGCTTGCCCACATTCCTGAGATCGCGTTTATAAGATTCCCTGCACTGAACATAGGCGATGCAGGTGCCTGCACTTCGCGCTCACGTCAAAGGGTTTACGAGTGAGTACCCAACGAATGTTGATCAAACCGGGGATACCAACTACCCGGTGTACTTGAAACTGACCGAGAGAGAATTTTGAAGACCAAAAGACCCCCAAAATCCCCGGACACCGTTGACCTTTCCTTTTCCCCAGTACTTACTTGCGGTAATGGTTTTGTTTCATGGTTCAGGCGGAGTCAGGCATTGGACTCGTCCCTGTGACGCGTCAATGGGCGCGACAAGCTGGGCCGGCCTAGGATTTGGCCTCACTCCACGTTTAGAGTGCATTGTTTCCTGCACACACCGTATGCCCCATGCGATCAAAGTCGGGGCTCAGCCAGGTACATTGCGTCATGGTGAGAAGATGGAATGCCGATTAAATAATCCAGTATGGACCATACGTAGAGACGAAAGTATAAAGATGGGGAAATCCACTCCCTTTTGCTTCTGACTTTATTCTTTATCTTTTACTATTCACTCCTTTAAACCACCCCAGTTCCAGATAAAAGCCAGTTTCTCCGATGTTGTTGAAATCCTGTATCTTCGCTTTAGCAGTGGCCTTGACTTCGGCTGCCGCCACCCCATCCATTCCTGAACTTAAGAAGCTTCAGACAAAGAACCTGAAAGCTGTTAAATTGGACTTTGAGGTCTTGAGTGGAGACTCCTTGAAGAAGCCCGGATTTCGTAAGAGAAGCGGAATTATTAAGCGGGCTGACGGCTCTCTTTCTCTTGAGATGGAAAACATGGAAACTTACTTCTTGACTACTGTTTCTTTGGGCTCCAAAGAGTCCAAGTGTCAGGTAGTGGTGGACACGGGCTCATCCGACTTGTGGGTCATGGCAAGCGACTTGAGTTGCAGAGCCAAGAACAACTATCAAAAGAGGGATGAGATTTTTGAATTTGGAGCACCACCTCAAGGTAGTGAAGGTGCAGGAGGATTCGAAATCCCAGTTCAAGACGGTACTCAAGGTGCAGGCTTTGGAGAACCAGTTCAAGGTGGTAACGAAGATTCTGGATTTGGAGCACCTTCTCCAGATGGTGCTGTACCTACTCTTGCTGACCCAGGCTCTGGAACAAACAATCAAGGTGGCAATGCAAATGGGGGAGCAAGTGCATGTACAGCCCTCGGATCTTTTAACACGGCCGAGTCCAATTCATTCAAGAAAAATGAAACCGCTGGCGACTTCTACATCCAATATGTGGATCTGACTTACGCCAAGGGAATTTGGGGTACGGATTCCGTTGGTTTCTCGAATGCTCACATGGACTTGAGTTTTGGTGTGGTCAGTGACACACTGGCAAACCTGGGAATTTTGGGTATTGGACCTATGCTTGGAGAGCTGACTATCCACACAGCTACCGACTCTCCCTACAGTAACTTCCCCAACCAATTGAAGAATTCTGGTGTTATCAACAAGGTGGCCTACTCTTTGTTCTTAAACAAGAAGGGATCTAAAAAAGGATCTCTTCTTTTTGGTGCTGTTGACCACAAGAAGTACACTGGACAATTGCAAACGGTTCCAATCGTCAGCTTGTACCCAGACTTTAAAAGACTTGACAGTCTCGCTATTAAGCTTGACCAAATCTACTTGGAGAACGACCAGCAAAACAGCAAAATTTTGGATCAGCCAATCGGAGCCATCTTGGACTCGGGTACTACTCTCCAGGCCTTGCCTAGAAACGTGTTGGAATCTTTGGCTCTGCTGATGCAAGGAAGCTACTCTCAACAACAAGGCTTTTATCAAGTTGACTGTTCTCACAAGACCGACTCCGCTAACATGATTTACGATTTCCTGGGAGTCAAGATTAAGGTTCCAGTGGGAGACTTGGTGATTCAAAGTGGAAACATGTGTTTCTTGGGTGCTCAGGCCTACGAGGACCAGAGCCAGCGTTACCCAAGCGCTCTTTTGGGTGATAACTTACTTAATAGCGCATACGTGGTGTATGATTTGGAATCGATGGAGATTTCCTTGGCTCAGGCAAGTTACACCGATGAAGAGGATGTGGAGTCCATCAGCAGCTCCGTGCCTCTGGCAGTGCAAGCTCCAGGCTACTCCTCCACCAGCCTTGCAGGCTCTGGTGATCAACAACAACAAGATCAACAACCCCAACAGGGACAGCAACCTCAACAAGGACAACAACCCCAACAGGGACAGCAACCTCAAGGTCAACCCCAACAGGGACAACAGCCTCAAGGGCAACCTCAGCAGGGACAGCAACCCCAAGGTCAATTCCAACAGGGACAGCAATAAATCAGCCAGTCTAAGCCTTCAAGATCCAAATCTTTGAGTGCAAAAAACTGGCTGTATCTGCTGCTTTAGTGCAGGCAATTGATACTGTGAGCAAAGCTGTGTTAGCTGTATTCGAGATAGACTAAAAAAAGATCAATAATAGGCAACCCTCAATATCTAATAGTAGACTAACATGCAAAGGCCACTGAACTCAGACTGGACTACTAGATCCCTAGACTAAGACTAAGAACGCTAGAACAAAACCCTTGAACTACTAGTCTACGAAGTAAGAAAGTCAATAAATATAGAAAATTTTATTGAGGAAAAAATGTTTAGTTTGTGTTAGATTCTTGTTGTTTCGTCAGGTACCCTGTTATGTTCATTTGCCAAATTTGAATCAAATGAATATACAGCTAAAAACGGATCTACAAGTAGTGAATAAGTCACTTTCAAAGGTGCGGTGTCAAAGGCATTATTAAGCTACTTACTACTCGTAGACTCACCCATAACTCGTAAGATCCATACATATTTTATAAAAAATAATTTGTGGCCTAGAAGAAATCTCATTAATGAACACTTATCTGATAGACTCATAAATCAACTGACAAGATAACCTAACCAAGCAGCAACTTTAAATTTCACCAGTTTACTTTCGAGTCGTGTCAGCTCAAAATTGAAAAAGGCCTTGGAAATGTAAATATAGCCCTTCAAAGGACTTAGAGTTCTACGAGGAACGAAGCATAGCATTCCTGACTGCCTGAGCTGAATAAGATTTAGTGTTAACGCATGATGATCCGTGGACATACGTCACCGGTATGGCACCAGACTATATGCGGGACCGATGCGCGGAGACCTGGGATGA
>NKZH01001820.1:0-19002 GCA_002370695.1 Metschnikowia matae var. maris | reverse complement strand
ACGCCGTATCACCATTGTAACCATATTCAGACTGAGAGGCTTCATAATACCTTCATAGGCAGGGCCCTGCCTATGGCGGATCTAACACAACCCACTAATTTCATACTTGAGTATTTGGACCCAGAAAACTAGGGTTATATTTGATCATATCACTTTTATGTGACTTCTCTTGTTGATGAATTAAAGAAATAAATGGGGTCATAGGACCAACCAATCAAGGCATGAACATCCAATGGTTTAACACAAACCCTCTCATTGTTCAAAGCCCCAGCCCTCAAATTCTTGTGCAGACAAAAAATAGAGATTGGATTTAGGGGTCCGAGTTTTTATTTTGTAGATACTCTTAACCATGCATTCAAATTGTGGACTATACTCTCCAAGATACTCCAACAATACAGCTCTCTAAATTCGTAAGTGACTCAATAGTCAAGCCGGAGAAAGAAATTTGCCAGAGCTAAGAAGAAAAGACTTTTCATCACTGATTGACGATGCATGGGTCTTTTAACAAATTCACCTTTTATTGTCCGAGGGGCTGAATGTTTTGCAATGGACGTGCTAATCACACATGGGCAGGTATGAATAAATGGGGGCGGGAAATATGGACTAATTGTTCGTTTGACTCATTCTCTGCATCCAATCGTTTGGGGGCACAAATTTCAGTATATAAGCTCTTTTAGATATTGCATATGCTAATGTGGTCAATAATCTTGTAAATGCGGGGTTGTGAAAGGGATTAGAATACACCATTATTTTTTCTGGACCCTGGGTTTTTTTGAGGCGCGCAATAATCCCAACTTCTCCAACAATCCAGTGTATTCTCTTTACCCTTCCAAATACTCTTCTTGACAAGATTTGGAGACTGGTCAAATAATTGGTAGTACTTGTACCAAGCAATCCAATTCCCTGCGTTGTATCTAATGTTGTAAATACCCCAAAATATTTGGGTGGCTGGTATATTAGCGCGAGCGATGTTGAATAAATAAATGGCAAGTATAGCCCTAGTACAATGCTTTAAGTCATACCAAAGTTGAACCAAACGCCGTGCATAAACCTTACCCACAGAGGTAAATGAATGCGCCACGTCACGGGTCATATAATTAAAGGCCCACTTTATCATAAAACGACACTCATTCAGACAAGTCGAAAAAGCGCCAAAGGATTGAACCCATTGATGATACTAAATGTTATGATTATTCTGACTATACAAGTCCAATCACTTCTAACACTACATATAGAGTACCACACGTAAAAACGTCAATATCAAGCCGTCGAGCAATCAATCCTCACTAAAACCCAATAAAGCTCGTCTTTTTACATTTAATAACTTGAACTATGTTCAAACGCTTTGTAGCAAAGCAAAAGATGGGTCTCTATTTTTCGAGTAGAACAAACTCCACAGTAATTGTTACTCCATCTAAAGTGGACTCCTAAAAGCATGATTATCTAGTACAGAATGCATTGACTAAAAGTTTTTTAGTCATTTAAACTCTCGCTAGGCATTTAGATCACCCGTTATCGACATCAAGCCTTTCATATCTATCCAAATTCTAATTGGAGCAAAGTTACTGAAGATTGTTCGTTTGTCTACCAATTCCTGAGGTGACGGTTCTTGTTTGTGTAACTACTACATCAAACAAGTACTTCTTCAGTAACCGCATCACTCCAGATTAACCACCAAAATGCTATTAAAACCAAGACTTTCTTCTTCATCACTACCACTAATCATCAATCCACTCAATATTTACTCCTCAATCACTTTGTGATTCTCGCTTTTATCTCTTGCTGCTCTCCTTCTAGCAGTATATGCTGCACCTGCTCAACCAGATTCTGAACAGAACAAAAAGCTTGTCAATGTGATTGGTCAGATCGCCAACAACTTACTTCTGGACACCGAAAAATTTGCTGAGATGAACAATATGTTATTGGATGATATGGTGTTGTTCCTGGAGTCACTGTCACGTTGAACAACCCAGAAAGAGTAGGAAAGAGAAGGTGGAAAGGCTAACTTCCGTTAGTTAATAGTCTTCACTAAACATGTTCTACCAACCACAACTGTATCAAATCATATAATCAAATATAGTACCAATATAGTAATAGCCAAAGGTGCCAGGTTATATAAAATAGTTTATCACAAGTAGTACATTAGTTGTCTTTGGGTCACTGAAATGAGGCTCCATTCCAGATTGAGTCTTCAGGAATGATGTATAGTCTACAGATCCAATTAGGCTTATCACTCTTTAGATGGTAAGTAATGTTTGAAGCCTTGATGTGGTTCCCCCACTAAAACGTTTTGTAGTACAAAAAAAAACAAGTATATTGATACTAAAAGACGAGTAATATTCCATCCTTTTATGGTAGCGTAAAGCAACCCATACCGGTTCCTTTTAATGAAAATAAGAATCAAAGACAAATGAACCTGCTAGATTGTATCAGCGGTAATAATTCGTCGGTTAAAGGAAGAACCAATGAAACATGACTCGTCGAACGGTCGAATTGTAGTCGGACTCTTATAAACCGAGCATAACACTTGGCAAATGAAAACAAAAAAAAGCCCGAAGGTGAAAATCAATGAATTCTGCAGTCTAATAAAACACACACAGAATATAGAAGGAAATCGAAATAAGTCATGTGATTATAACAACAAAGCCGCAAATCCGAGGATACATGCACCAATGACATTCTTGGAAGCTGCGTTATCAAATGACGAAATACTTGGCTTTGGAATGGTACTGCTGGCACTCTGAGTGGTTTTCTCACCAGTGTTGTAGCCAGGCTTTGGATTGGGGGTATTTGCATGAATTGGCTTTGGGAAGTTTGCGGAGTTTGGCTTATAGGCTTGCTCCTCACTTTGCTTGGAAGATTGTGCTTTGATCAGCATAAAATCTTGTTCTTCTGTCGAACTAAAATATTGCTTTTCGTTCGGCCTATATTGCTCCTCTTTTGACTTGATAGATGGTTCTTTGAAGAGCTTGGAAGATTGTTCATTCATCAGCTTAATAGTTGGCTTTTCGTTTGGCTTAGAAGCTTGCTCTTTTTCCAGCTTGAACAACTGCTCCTTTTGCGACTTGGAAGATTGTTCCTTGATTAAATTGAAAGTTTGTTCTTCTTTTGGCTCGGAATTTGGTTCCCCACTTGGCTGGTTAATTTGTTTCTCGCTTGGCCTGAAAGATTGTACATAGACTGGCTTAAAACCTTGTTTTGCATTTAACTTAGAAGTTTTTGACTTAATTTGCTTAGAAGATTGTACCCCAGCTAGCTTGGGGATAAAGTCCTCCACCTTGGTCTTCCCAGGGATTTTGGGAGTACAAGAGCCGTTGGAAGTTTCGAAGCAATGTTTTCTTCCAGTGCCGTTAACCGTGATAGTTTTGGAGGAAATACCTTTGGCGAAATTCAAGGTGGCAGAAGTAGTTTCAGAGGCAGCAGATGTGGTGCAGTCTTCCTCACATACATTGTTGGTGGCGGTAGTCTCTTGTGGACAATAAGTGGTGTAGAAGGTATAGGTCTTCCGCAAAGTTTTGTTGGAAACATCCTCACACTCAGTGCAAATAGTAGAAGGCAAAGATGGTTTCAAAGTGGTGGTTGCGTTCCATTTGGAGCCTTTCTCAACCCCCTTTATGTTTGACGCTTCGAACAGGGATGTGCTTTTTTGAGAAACAATGCTATCTGTGGCCATGCTATCAGCGTCATCTGCTATATTTGATGTGGAAAAATTGGAATTGGTAACTGGGAACAGATTGGAATCAGCTGATAATACCTCCTTTACTTTCGGTGAAACCATTTCAAATTTCGAGGCCATGAGTTCTTTTTCGGAATCACCACTAGAAGAGACGGTAAAGTCATTATTCGCAGCCCTGGGGACACGTTTCCTAGGAACATATTTTATCGACTGGTATTCTTCAAGATTGTCTTTTAAATTTTGTTCAGGCTCATCATTCTCAATTGTTCTGGGCCCACGTGTCCTTTTGAGCTCAGTTGAATTCTTATCTGACACAGGGTATTCAACAGATCCATACGGTCCTTCAACAGACTGAATCACAGTTTCATCAAGATTAGTTAATCGTATCTTACCGAGGCCAGCCGTAGTTTTTTCAACCGATTTATTTTTAGGCTTGACAATAGGCTTGACCACCGGTTTTATAGCAATCACTGGTTTGTTAAATAATTGATCTTCAGGTTTAGCAAGCGGCTTGGCCATCGGCTTCGGCTTTATAGCAATCACTGGTTTCTTAAAAGATTCCTCTTCAGATTTAGCAAAAGGCTTGGCAACCGGCTTTGCAACAATCTTTGGTTTCTTAAATGATTGTTCTTCAAATTTAGCAATAGGCCTGGCAACCAGCTTTGCAACAATCTTTGGTTTTGTAGCTAATTGCTTTGTGACTTTCTCAGTAGGGTGAGTCACTACTGTCTTAGCTGATTGGTTTTCAATAGAGTCAGTACCCGGTTCATCCCTCAATGTTTTCTCTCCGTCATCAATAGGTTTCTTTGTTTTAGACAGAATCACATTATTCAATACCGCAGCTCTGTCGGGAGGCAAGAGGTAAATATCCGCCTGGAAACACTTATGATAACTTTCGTATGGCTTCGTAAACTGAATCAAGTGCATACGGTTCAAAAATTTGCACAAGTGTAAAGTACCATTCAAAACTCTGTTTTCACTATCCAAATCCAAACTTGTTGGCTTGATAGAGGCAGAGAAGGTAACTGCATTTCCAAGTAATCCCACAAATCCTGGGGTAGTAGTATCGTTAGTGAACGCGTGTTTGCCCTTTAAGAAGAAAGTAACGGGTGCGGCCAGCGGGTCTTTATAGGACAATATACTTGAAGTTTTCAGTGAGCCAAAAAGGGTTCCAGAAAGCCGCTCCAAGGTCCCATTGATTTTTGCGAAGAAGGCCAAAGAGATTCCAGCGTCTGCCCACACAGTGGTAGCGATAAGAGATGCAAGGACAAGCTGAATTATTCTCATGTATGCTTCTCATGCCCTTCGAAAAGAGGAAACGTGGCATGTTATATTTAACTGCCAAGTAAACATTTCCGAGGTCATAGGACTATTTTTGTAAGGATTCTCGCATTGTCTCAAAAACAAAAACAAAAAAAAATCAGATAATGTATGATTGGCCGTAAAACTCCATGCAGGTTTCTTGTATGATGGCATCCGGGGTCTCTCGTTTTCGGGAGGTTTATACCTGTTTTGGGAGTGTTAACGCGTGGATAAGAACTAGAGAAGTAGTCACACGCATGGGGTGACTAGCGATGATATGCAGGACGACGGATGAGCAGCCGGGCGGCGTGAGAAAAGATTCTCAGCCACCCATAGAGAAGTCAGTTCTTCCGTAAGGTCAAGTGATGGGGTGGACTGCACCCAAACTACAGTGAATAAATATATGTCTGAAAATTAACAGGGAGCGCGTCCTATTGTTAAGGAAATTATGAGTACCCTAAACAGGGGCCACAATTGTGAGGTCCTCAATAGATCTTCATCACTTTTATTCAGGGAGTCTAACTTATCCTTTAACTGTTTTGTCTCTTCTCCTTCATTAATGTGTTAACTTGGTTAAGCAGAGAAGAAGGTCTTTGTCCCTGGACTGAGACCCCAGGGAGAATCACTTAGTGTATAATTCTGTGAGCGGCATTTCCAATTTAGCAGCAAGATTAACCGTAAATAGACTTAGAATAATCAGGAAAACACCAATTGAAAACAAAACAAATATTGGTACATCTGGCTCTCATACCCAAGGTTAGCGCTTGATACAGTTCTGGGTTCCGACTTCTTGGTTGGTCTTAGAATAATGTGAGGCGGCGTAGTGAAAGGTTCTTTTTTGTTATTTGCATGGGAAGCATTTCGGATTAGTTATTGGACAACATGTTTTGTATGCATCTAACATTTAAAAGTCTAAAAAAATCAAGGAGGTAAACAGTCTCATTTATAATCAAAGTGCGGTATGAAACATGAAACATGGTGTGTACATAGTGGGTCCACCCTGGCTTATCAGCAGCACCCTACATCACCTTACATCAAACTTGGGTACTTGACCACCTAAACTCCAATGAATCTGAAACAGTGGTGTACTATTTTGATAACCAGAATGTTGAGCAAATGCGGTATTGATGCAATTCCTTAAAATCAAACTTTTTTATTTTTTTGTTTAAGCTTTTTTTTCGTATCCTTCTCAATGCGTCAATGCCTCAATTTGGCTAGATTTGGGCTTCGTATTGTGAGAGTCTACAAAATGTGTTATCCCGATCAGGAGATGATGACAGAGTCACTTCCCTTTATTGAAAACACAAAAACACGCTCATGAGCTTTTTTTTGAAAGGCTCTATCAAAACGTTTTTTTTATTTCATAAGTATTAATTAAACGCTAGGTAGTTGGTCCCTTGACCGCAAAATTTGGTCCTTAGTGGGTACTTGACATAAACGGGAATGTTCTACAAGGTCATATAATCAGCTGGTTAATCCAGTTCATGAAATATTTAGCATCGTATATATTGCTTTTTTATTTTAGAATGATATTGTTTGATCTTCTAAGTCACAACATCGAGTTTCATTAGTAGGGAGTACTCTTTCTGAAAAGGTGAGCTCACTAGAGTATTCATTTCCTCAATCTAGCATCACATTAACAAGGCTAAATCTGTAAAGGGTAGAGTATGTGGTAGAAACATTGCACACAAATCTAGATAGTTTGAGACAACTTCATTCAATGCAAATCAACTCACAAAATCTAGACGTGTTGATAGCTCAATACGTTATGCACTTTTAATATTATGGCCTGAAATCTTTCAACTCTGCATACACCAGGTTATGAAACAACCCTTCCTTCACTACTTTTGGGGTTCTGAAAGTTATGAATTGTACTCACAGTCCCTCATTCACTCAATTTACAGGACATAGGCTGACAGTTGCTGATTCTAGTTACTTCAATTGGGAATGGTCTGTTAGGGAAAGACATATTGATGGATTGAAGGTGTTTGAATGCAAAACTCTATAGTCTCAGCCAAGCACTATAAAGACCCAATCAACAAAACACGATTAAAACAAGCCTGAGAATCAATCAACAACTCTAGTATCTATTTAATTAGGCTTTTGGGGTTCTTTCTATGGATTGTGGAGCCCAATACAGCACCTTTGCTAAATCACATCGTATGGTGAACCTGTCGTTCCACCAAGAGACCTTGAGGCTGATCTTATGCCTGCTGTACTAAATGTTCCGCAGTTCCTCAATTCTACCTGGTTGTTTTCTCTGGTAGATTTCCGATCGTTAGCAATATTCACCACCTTCAACCAAAAGAGACACACTAAAAGGTAGTATTAGCCATTGTTGTTAAGTAGAAGACCCATGACAATAGGGACTTCAGAAAGTTTTTGTGAGCACAAGAAGCCGGCTCTTAGTACTATCCCCCCAATGAAAGGTGTATATCAAGAAGTATGGTCTTGCTAATATTGATTGGTGGTAGTCAAGGAACATGTGATTTGATGATCACAGGGTACCGGAGTGGATTGCCCTGTGCTTGGTGGACAATAGCCCCCGATCTCATCGTCCTTCAAAATCAAATATATATATATATATATAATAACCTGCCTGAAAGTCTAATATCAAGCTGGGCGTGCTCGACCCCGGTTTTTCGTTTATAGTTACCTTTGTTCATTCACCAAAAGATCACCAAAAAGATCACCCTCGACTCCTTCCATTTAAAGTCCTTTGAGCTTGCCTGAAAACCTATACCACAACAAATCATTAATAAAGACCAACGATCCCCCCTTTCCTCGAGTCCGCCGCCTTGGGCCCCCCCCCCCCCCCCCCTTTTCAAAACTGGTAATAGATTCCGCTTTTTCTTGCACAACCTAAACAATCAATCCCGCGCCTCGTATAGATATTTTCTAAACCTTAGCGCACAATATCCTTTAGTCAGTGGTTACTACTCCGCACACATCAGACCAGAAACATAATCCTTGAAACCCTCTTTTGAACCCAAATTTGTAGGTTTTAAGCTGAATATACATTTGACATGACGACTAAATTCAAACATCTACAATAAAAAAAGAAATGACCGATTATGGTTTGAAGAAACAGAATCATGATATATTAAGCATATAAAACAATTGAGTGGGTTACATTCTTGGAAAGAGAGTAGGCGTTATTAATATTTGACTCTGGATACGGGGTTGGATACCAATGTAGTGAGTGCATGATATGCGCGCATTAGGGTAAATCTAAGGGTTATATATTGCCGGATCGGGTAATTAAATGCGCCATATCACGTGACATGGGGGTTGAAGGTCCACTCCAATATTAATCACTTTGTCATACGATTTCAACATTAAAGTAGACTACAGGGGTTACATTGCAGAGGTACTGATGTTTTTGGTGGATTCAGAGTGTTCACTTCTACACGTAGTATGAACGACCCACGCTCATGGGTGCAACGTACATCAGCACACCACCACTTTTACGTTTAAAACTTTTACAAGAAATCACCTCATATTTTTCCATCAATCGGAATTCTCTCTTTGGTTTTAATTTATGTTGAGCAGCTACGGAAAAAATACCATGTGGGTTTAGGTCCAAAAAATATGTTTATATGTCTTCCAAGGGGGGGCGTAAGGAGGGTCACCGAGACAATGTTTGAATAATAGATGGACGTTAACCCTTTGATATACCGATTTGATCTTTTTTTTTTAAAGTAGTTTCTACTCCTCGAGAGCATCACCCAGTTGGATAAATAATTTTTAAGGTGGGCAAATATCTGCACGTAAAAATCACCCCATAAAAGTATTCGGAATACCGACACATAAGGCACTTGGGCCGAGCAAAAAGGAATTGATCCATTGTTGGCAGAATTAAAGCTAAAGGTTCACATGCACGGAAATGCCTTGAGATGATACTTGGCCGCACTGTACGTAGTCGCGTGCAACATGGCCCCGAATGACCAAGTATGTCCCTGGAGGAATTGTTGCAAAAAGGAGAAGCAAAGTGGGGCAGGGGATTTTTTTTAGACAGTGCTGAAATTGAATATGGCTCATAGGTCTAAATGGAATCACGTCTAAATAAAATCAGGCGTAAATGGAAGAGGCTTGATTGACTTTGAAGTTGAAGTAACGGAAAATGTATCTACCATCTAGGGAAAACACATATCTACACCTCCAAACTTTACTAATTGGACCATTTTGAAACAGCCGAGTATTTACTACCTTGACCTAATTCTCTTATAGGCAGCTCATAGTCCTAAGAATGCAGGATATACACAAGTATCGGGTCATGTGTACGGATTCTTGCAGATTTAGGGGTGGATACAGCGTTCGACGTATTTTGAGTTCTGCATAATTGACTGGTTGTATATATAAAATGTGGTGTTTTTTCCTACCAAACAAAAAATACTTAGTTCATCCACTTCTGAATCCGTTAGCAAAAACCTAGAACCAGAATGAAAACAACCCTCTTGGTCCTGACCTTTCTTATGGCCTCAAGCGTATATGCAGGCTCTATCCTGAAATTCTATGTCAAGATCCGTGGCCATTATGAGCCACTAAGTGTTGTTAGTACTCCCGAGCTTGATTATCTTGCACTCAGAGACCCCAAAGTTACCAACCATCCCATTTTTCTGTGGCACAAAGGGTATGCTTCGACGGGAGAGGCCTCAGACTCCAAATACTTTGGTCTTTCCGGAGATGATATAGTCCTTGGTAAGTTACCAAGGGTAAAGCCATTCAAAATGGAATTAAATAAGGATCACAAGGTTGAGAACCTCCATGCCCATTTGTGTGGCTATGAGTGTGGCAATTACCGGGGCTTCTTGGTGAACAAGGATATGGCTTCACCGTTTGTGAAATGTATGCCTGTGGATATCTTCTTTTTTTCTGCTCTTGAAGCAAAATTAAGTAGGAGTCGTTCCAGTAGAAGACACAAGAGAGAAGAGGAAGATAATGATAAGAATTGTAATGCAAAGTAAGAGGACGAACAAATGGAGTACCCAGAGAATCTCATAAGAGTGATGTTATGATTCTGAGCAATGAGGTATAGTAGTTCTTCTCATTGTAGACTTTCGAGCAGACCATATGTGGTCTGTAGTTAATTTTATCCATTAGTTTAGTACATGAAAATTTTTGAAGGCCAAAGATATTCTGATTCTAAAAGTATGATATTCTTCGTTAAATTTAGATCTTTTTCCCGCAATGTGTACCATACTTTTGTAAAACGTCTCAAATTCGAGATTGGAATAATGAAATACTATCAGATATTTCTGATGCAGTATTATATATTTTTCAATTTAAAATACAAGCAAACATTTTGGAAGAAGGTGTAACTGTTGGTACATTTTCAAAGTTGAAGGCATGTTTATGGTCCGCATTCACGTAGCCAGTAATTTGTATCTAAGAGAGTGAAAAACACCATTCGAGAATATATTTAGGAGCAAGTTTCTCTCTTTTTTGATTAGCTAGAGATTTTTCCAATGCAAAAGTTCAATTATCTGTTAGATTCATTATGTATAGTGAGCTTCGAGCCCATGCTGATTGTTCCTGTTGATTAGACTAGGTCATAGTCTAACAAAGCTCTTAAGCCATCACACTGACACATAAAATTTGTCAACATCTATTTATTATTGTACTGCCACATCATAAGATGTCAACGGATACTTAACATTTACGGAGTGAAGGTACTTTGTAGATGCATTATGTGCAGGTTAATGCTGTGTGAAGAGAATTGATCCAAGTCATTGGTAAACATCAGTACCTCTACACTAATTAATATTGATGGGTCTGGTATTGAGAGATATCTTAGTATAAAATACCGGGAGCTTGCCCTTTTATATCGGGATAAGTGTTCACATGACCAAAGTCACGTGAGTAACATATTCTCAGAGAGTCTGCAAGAGTTGTTTCCTCAACATAGCGGGAGAAGGACTGATGACCATGATCTTGTAAGGTAGAATTTACATAATTTTGTATAGTCATTTGCTGAATCAGGAGTACTCACTATTCGTTTAGCTTGCGTGAATGTTTCATCATGAAGTCTTCCCAGTTGAAGTTTATCGAACACTTGAAAGTTCAACCTGATATCAATGAGAAATTCACCTTACTAGAGTTCTTTGCTGGTCAAAAGATGTTTTCTTGACTTGTTTGATTGCTAGTCATAAAAATCGAAAAGGGCTCAGTACCAATCACACGTCAAGTACCACTGGAGTATCGGGGACCATTAGCAAATTTTGGAAGTATTGGAGATATGCAAGATATAAATTGTTTGGAAAGTATGACTATTGAAAGTATTGAATATCTCAGAAAGTGTCATGTAGCTTATCAGTATGTAAAAAGGGTAATTATTTAAGCGTCCGACATGATCGCGCACGTGACACGGCCGACATGAATATTGGTTGCAGAGGAAAGGCGCCCTTATACACCATTGCGGGATTAAATACAACCTTTGTTTCATATTTGAAGCAGAGAGAGGCGAGTAACACAAACACACAAAAGCGGTACAAAGCCAAGTATACCCATCGCTGGTCAGCTACAAAACCAGTCTTCTTTTCATAATGATGGCAAAGATCTATAACTCATAATGATACTATATTTGACAACGAGTGCCCTTTAAGTTATCTTTGGTGGTACAGGATATCAATCATATGATAATAAAACCCAAAAAAAGGAATTCCAGCTCAAGGAGAATGTCTGCACTGATGCTATCTGAGGTGCTGTAGAGCTTTCATCGGACAAGATTGATTTGGCTTGGGGGCTTGCAAACTCTGATCTTGCTTATATGCTCAACCTATACTCAATCAAGTTAGGAAAGTGGTGAATGCCGAATTGATAGTCTTGAAAATGACAACATTGTCAATTATTATTGGGAATCATTGTCGTTTTACCAAAAGAACTTTTTTGAAGGAATGAACAAGGCCAAAAATATCAATCTTTGAAAGTGACCTTGATTATTTACAAAGCTCAGATATATTTACCCTCCTGATCCACATGACAAAGAATATTTGAAGTCTGTATTGCATGACTTTTCCTCACCATTATTATCGCACAGATATCATTTTAACCTCATACACATATCATACAGATAACATATCAGCAACATACCGGTGTGAGACAGGTACCGTGTCGTACCCATAAAAACAACAGATCAGGTACATTAATTTACCGGACCTAGTCTCAATCAGCATTACCCATTCTTTTCTTTGACAAATCACCACCCCTATACAATACAGATAATTAATGGTTTGTGATAAGATCAAACCAAATCTATTTCAAGTTCAGCCCTTAGCTGCGAAAACGGCCAACCACACATTGTTCATCACATACACTCCCCCTATTATGAAGAACAAACATCGCTTCCGCGATAAACATAGGTGCACCAAATCTATTGCATTGTTTTCTTTGTTTATTCTCAACAAAAGAATTCTATACTAATTGATAGGGGATCTACCTTCATTGGATAAAACCTTCATTTTGGATATTGGGGTGTATACCTGTCAAATATAGATCTGTTCTGTCCAACGGCAGATGGGTCAGTCTGAAGAAAAACAAATCTTCGCGCCCATTGTGTGCAATCAGTACGGACTTTTCTAAAGGGTGGTGGAGGGCATATCTTGAAACATCTGATGCAGCATTGAATCGCGTTTTCGGTACCTTTCAATATCATGCAGCCGTTTATTGTTAACCAAAAGTGGTTGGTTCCACGGCTCTGATTTATGGCAATACGCGTATTATCAGGAATTCAAAATACCGTACCATGAACGCGACAAAAGACTGGTTCAAGTAAACACGGCCCTTTTTGAAGTATAAAAGGACATGAGTTTCGCCTTTCTTTTTATATCTTCACTACTCAAAAAATGAATGGCTTTTTTATGGTTTCAATGATGCTTTTGGCGCTGTGCCAAGCTGCTAAGAAAGGTTGCGCGATGGAATCAGTTATTCTGAAAGGCTTCACGGTGAATGTTTTCCACTACCCCTTGCATAATTATCAGGGCTGGGAAGCTGGTTTCTTTTCTGGAGGGTATAAGAGTTTTGGCTACTTATTCCAGATTGAAGATGTTCAGAAAACTGATTTCTCTTTGATTCAAAACGTGAGCAGATCTAAAATTGTCCAGGGTAAAATCTATGGCAACAGAATAAGTACCACCAACTTTACTATGGAATTGAGCGGCTTCTTCAAGGCTAAGCAGACAGGTAAGCACATATTCACAATTCAAGCGGATAATGGGGCTTCCTTACAGCTTGGTGCTGGGTCCACATGCATCAACGATGCTTTAGGAAGTGTCCTGGATGAATTAGATCTCACCGTTCTTGGCCCACGGGGAGGAGGAGGTAGTGTGAAAAAGAACGTGAAGACAGTCCTGCTCGAGTTAGAAGCTGGTGTTTACTACCCGGTGAAAATTGTTGCTTTCAGCTGGCTCCAATCCAGTGGCTTGATAACCAAAATCAAACTTCCCGATGGAACCATGCTTTCTGATATTGCCACTGAGACATATCAGTTGCAACTTACCAATTGGGATAAGCAATCTACCAATGGGAATAAGCAATTTACCTTTTGGGGTAAGCAATTTACCAATGGGGATAAGCAACTTACCTTTTGGGATAAGCAATCTACCGATGGGGATAAGCAACTTACCTTTTGGGATAAGCAATCTACCGATGGGGATAAGCAACTTACCTTTTGGGAAAAGCAATTTACCAATGGGGACACGCAAGTTACCAATGGGGATGCGCAAAAGGTCCCAGATATTAAAGGATATGACAAAGAGAATTGTGACGATGTACCAAGAACATTTACTGATGGAAATGGAGGGTACTGTGTGGTCTATGAAATCGAAGAAGATGAAGAAGTGGAATGTTGAAGATTTTGAAGAAATTGTGATTCTCCTTTTAGTGGATATGGCTTCTGTTCATTTTGCATGCCTCGAATCATGAACCGCCCTCAATACAGATAAGATTATTAGGTTATGACTAGTATCTTTTCTTGATCTTTTCTCTCTGTCTCTCTTTTCTCTCTTTTCCCTCTTTTCCCTCTTTTCCCTCTTTTCCCTTTTTTCTCTCAACGTTCCTGACCTGTTTTTTCTACTGGAAAGATTGATAAATAGTTTTATGCCACAATCAAGTTAGGATTATAATGCTTCGTAGGCTACCGGCTGCAAAAGCTCTTCTGTATTTAAAATTTCAGATTATTGGAGAGTCATTTGGGAAAAGCTATCCTTCTCATCTACAATTTTCTGTTTTAGCCAGTTTAGGTTACTGTCAGAGGTGGTAACTACCATTTCCACTCTATCGTTTGACAAACAATTGAATAGAAGGATTCGCTTATCTCTAGGGACATGCATGAAAGATCCGATGCGTGCCTTATCTGGTACGAATGTGTTGCAATGTGCAGATGAGTGGTGTATGAAATCCCTCTGTACGCAGAACACTAGTTTGGGAAGAACCAATCCAAGTCCTTGGTGAACATCAGTACCTCTATACTAATTATTGTTGAAAATATCTTGGTATAAAATAGCTCGAGCTTGTCCATTTATTTTGTTGTAAGAGTTCACATGACGAAGGTCACGTGAGTGGTTGCGGCTCAACATGGTTTATCTGGTTCAACATACGACAACCAAGGATGCAGGAAATTGGAGATATAAATCAAAACGAAAAAAGAAAAAAGGGCTACAATCCTATCGGGAAATTTCTAGAAGCTTTCAAATTTATATGAATAATTTTTTGATCCACTTTTGGTGATCCACCCTTGGTGGTACGGCTCATGTTCGCACTTTTTGTGAAAGAGCTCATGTTACTAGTAAAAAGCAAAGACTCTTTTGACGTACTAAAAATCAGATTTAGGTGCAAGATGATTTTAATTATATATTACAGAATAATTAAAAATCTAATTGCTGACTGAAACCAATGAAGTGGCAGGAACATTGTGCACTGCTCTCTGATTGGTACTACTTATTGGACTTCCCAAGAGTACTCAAGCCAACCACCAGAAGAAAATCCTAGAGAAATGTTACAGGTTTAGAGTGCTAGAAAATATCAGTAAATTATGGTGACTGTAAAGTGTTAGGAGTGCTAGGAATGATGATGAGCTTTGACTAGTATCTTGGTTCCTAATCATGCCGCGTCTACATTAATCGTCAAAAAGGTAAACCGTCAAACACCAGAACCCCTAACTAAAAGTAAATCAGACTTTTCGTCTACCAAACTTTAAGATCTTTGGTTCAGATCTAATACTGAGTCTTTTATAAAACGATAGTCATTGCATTTTCCTGCCAGGCTAAACCTAAGCTATCGGTTATAATCACTCTAGCCAAAGCGGGCTCCAAAATAATAGACAAAAATATAGTAAGAAAAGGTTCCTTCGAACATAATAACCAAGATATCTTTGAGCAATTAAGTTTCTCGTTAATGTTTAGTATGATTTCGTCAACACCACAGTTTCGGTAACAATGTAATTCCCTATCAATTCGTTAACAATCCATTCAATCCATTGACAATATATCCCATTGACAAGACGTGGATGTGGCTGGGTACCAAAACGTCTAGCATTCCCTCTTTAGCTTTGTTAACGACCAACAGACTATAAAACCATGACTTCGGCCTACAATATATCTTATCGCTTTACACTCCACTCCACTCTTTCCTCTCCAATCTGAAGCTTTCTCTCCTCACTCTCGCTCTCCTTCCTGCTGCTTACGCTGCACCTACTCAACCTGATGCTGAACAGAACAAGAAAATCGTTGATGTGATTGGTCAGATGACCAATAATATACTTCTTGACACCAAGAAATTTGCTGAGATGAATGGTATGTTATTAGAGGATATGCTGACTGTACCTGGAGTTACTGTCAAGTCCAATAATCCAAACAGAATGGAAAGAAGGGGTTGGAAGGACTATCTTCCGTTAGTTAAAAGTCTCACCAAGAACGTGTTGGTAGGTGTTGGTGGAGTGTTGGATGTTACTGGATTTGGCGAAGTGGCTGCTATTGTTCGGGTGGTTCAAGGGTCCTTGTGATCTATTACTAGTCCAGAATATCACTGCTTAGATTATTAGTGGACTTTGTCTATTGAAATCAATAAATACCATTAAAGAACTTAAAGAGGGTAAATACTAATGAGTGTAGAAGCAATGTTTGGTTCCAAGAGGTTCGTCCAAATATGGAGCTGATCTTCTTGACCACCTCGAGTAACACCGTTGAGCCAAAAGGTACCTTATCCATGATTTTGATTAGAGTCACTTTTAAAACATGATCCTTTCTAATCAGAAACATTCTCTCCATTTGTAGAATCTTGTGTGGTGGAGGGAAACCCCGTAAAGCTAATAAACATGGCTCATCCTTTTATTTTTCTTGACCAACTCGATAAACTAGCCATAATCACAGGTCGTTCTATGACTGTAAAGATATCTTATTCTAAGTTTACTCTATACCCTCCAAAGGTGGGGCCTCAGTCAGGATCCATTATTCACGCTGGGCATCTTTAGAAGGTACAAAATAGTACACTTGATCAAGGAGCTCTTTTGATAAGACCTCTTGTGACTAAGCCTGGAGTGACCTCACGGTAACAATATATTCAGTAAACTCCACCTCCTGCACGCAACGCCCTAGTCAAACGAAAGCCAGCATCATCAACACAGCACCATCAACATAGCACCATCAACATAACAGGATCTAGAACAAGCAATAAGGAGAACATATCATCTCTCGAATACCAATCTCCATAAAAGAGAGAATATTCTGTTTTGAACAAGTCTAACTCATTGGTGTCTACGAATTAGTGTAGTGCAAATGGGAAGCATTATTTATATTGAAAGACCCTGTGAATGTGCAGATAATGCACGTGAGTGCCCCAAATATCTAAGGTCATGAGAAAATACTAGGACACGCTACACTCATTTAAGGGGGAGTTACCGAGTAAGTCTAAATGGTAATGATTACTAAAAAGGGTAATATATATCTATTTTTATAGGCTTGGCCAAGGGTAGCATGAACTATGAGTCTAGACGAATCATAGTGGGTTGACTAATTGTCGCGACTATAATGCTTAACGTTGGGGGTTACCCGGAGCTGACTGAACAGTGTGTTAATGTTTCAGCGCTTTTACGCTTTCAATTGTGCAGCAGTGATAACGTTTGTTAGATTCCTATAAATTCAACCTAAGGGTGCCGTGACAGATTTACTTGTCCGCCTTTTTTTAAATATTGCGGATTCCCCCTTTCTTATAGGAAGCCATATTGGTCTGCGTAGGGGCCAATATGCAGGTTGGCCTAAATAATCCTCCTAGCAAGAATCCTCCTAGCAACATTTCATCTTGTGTTAGAAATGTGCTCATCTGTATATGCATCAAGTGTTAAGTCTAACACTTGCATGCTTCTCTATTCACGTTCCGCTAGGACACGTGAACCTGAACTTTGCTCACGTGCGTGCTGGGACGTGATCATGAGGTACAGATGTCCTGCAGGTTCAACACAGTGTACGCTCCATTCATGACTCTATGCATTTGTAGAAAATCAGTCCAGGTCTTTAATAGACATCAGTACCTCTACACTAGATAATATTGATGGGTCTGGTGTTGGGAGACATCTTGGTATGTCCTCCCTCAGTTGATATATATTTCGGATACTCTTATAAAATAGCGGGAGCTTGTCCATCTATATTGGGGTGAGCGTTCACACGACCACAATCACGTGAGTGACTGCGGTCTCAGGGAAATAGGGAGCCAGGGCTCCTATTTCTCAACACCATTATAGTAGACCTTAAAGTGCCATGAAGGGCAGAGTACTGGTTAGTTAGTAGGACCATTTTCTAGCTGTACACATGTGGAAGAGTCTCTAAAAATCTTTTTGGGTCTATACTGAACTCATTTTTTTCTGGTCTTTGGAGGTCTCCAATGAGCAATCTATGGCATGAAGAAATATTTTCTTCTGGTGGTCTTAAATACACATACTAATCAATTACAAAGTCTTTGAATAATATTAAAATTACTGTTAGTAAACACAATTTAGTAGTGTTCACGAATGTCTGGCTTCACGCCGATGTGAGACCATTGTCTATAGCCCTAGAAAAAGGTAGGTAATGACCATGAGGAAAAGAGAAATGCCAAATGATTGTTTGGAACCCGAGCCACCCTCAAAGGTGGAGATTGTAGGCTGGGGGTTACTTGCAGAGAAAGAGGCTGCGCCCAAGTTACCTGAGCTGGATCCTTTGCCAGACTTAGATCCGTTTTCTGAATCTAGACCATTACCAGAATTTGAATTTTTACCAGAGTCAGGTCCGTTTCCAGATGCGTTTCCAGAGCTAGATTCATTATTGGAAATACGTCTGTTTCCGTAACCTTCCTCGGTAGTCTTAGTCACTACCGTGGAAGAAACAGTGGCAGTGGAAAAGCCATTGCAGGGAACCACAACAGTTGTTCCAGAGATGACAGTTGTCACCCACTTAGAATTGGGGGTGACAGTATCAGGCTTCACGGAATGATGAGTGCTGGACACAGGGTGGGTAGTGGTGGCGTTGGGATAGTAACGAGGCTTCACAACTGTCACGGTACACTTTTCAACTTCTGAGCAGTCAGATGGGGTGAAAGTACCTGGTTCAGTGAAAAAACTGTTGCTTGGAACCACAATGGTAGTTGTAGTATGATCTGGGGTTCCTGTAGTCACAACTTCAACAGTGCAAGTAGCAGCATCAGAACAGTCAGTTGGCGTATAAGTTCCCGGGGTTGGGTACTCACTATTGGTAACCTGAGTGTGGGTGGTAGTAGTAGGGCTTAGAGGTCCTGGGGTCACAACTTCAACAGTGCAGGTCTCGACGTCAGAACAATCTGTAGGAGTGTATGTTCCTGGAGTTGGGTGCTCACTATTGGTGAGCTCAGTCAAAGTTGTAGTGGTATGGCTATAGGTCACGACAGCGACAGTGCAGGTCTCGACATCAGAGCAGTCTGATGGAGTATATGTTCCTGGAGTTGGATAGTCGCTATTCGTGAGCTCAGTCAATGTAGTGGTGGTATGACTATAGGTCACAACAGCGACAGTGCAGGTCTCG